>JASAND010020239.1:0-37276 GCA_030248195.1 Trissonchulus latispiculum
CAAAGCAAGCGGGACGATTTTGAAATATTAAAGCTTATTCCAAATAAACAATGCAGTTCTGGGGTAGAAAGGTGTTCAAGGTGTTTTTTCTGCAGCGTCAGTGCAGAATCTTGTATTAAGCTGATGCGAAAAGCAGTAGGCATTATGTACGTGTATTATTAAGTTGTATAATAAAGGAGCACGACCAAATATACTTGCAGGCCGTGTTGACAAATCGTACAATTTTTCGAAGAACTGCCAATATCAACCGCAAGCAGCAGCCAATAGAAACTCTGGACAGTTTTCGCGAATATGGGTTGTTCAGCGAAGCTGGTCCATATTAGTGCGCTTTTAACCTAGTCCTCCTGGCATTTACAACCTACCCCTCCCATATTAACGTTTTAAAACCTAGTCCTCTGTCTATTTACAACCCAGTGTCACCCATATTGCATTTTTCATGCTCCATCGGAGCATTTTTATTCTTGTTTATGTATATTGGTTTGTTCACAGCGGCGTATTCCTAGTTGTCATACATCCTAGCTGTCATACACGCTATGATTGGACCGCTAGAAATCATGTGACAATTTAATGCTCCGCCCTAATAAGGTAATTTCTTCTTGTTTTTGAATGACATTGCACACAAAGTATAAGGAAGAGTGAGATACAAAATTTAATATATACTTTTTGAAGAACAGCATTATTTAAAATATATTTATCATTTTTTAAAAACAGAAATTAATAAATGTATGTAAATTACGTACGAATTAAAATACGAACGGCATATATCTCCAATCCTCAATTAAGTAAGATTCTAGGGAGTTATATATTTATGTTACGTACAAAGTCCGCAGTCGTACAATGTCAGCATTGTATAGCATTTCCGTACAATGTCAGCATTGTACGTACAATGCTGACATTGTACGGTTTTCAACCATACAAAGTCAGCATTCTATGACCATTGACCGTACAAACTCCGCTGTTACACTACACCAGTGTTTTTTGCTCCAAAACGCGTTATTATTTATTTAAAACGGGTTTATTATTTGGTTGCTAATCAAGCAATTCAAAATTCTACAGCTTGCAAAGATAAGTGCCAATGAGTAAAGTTTCGCATCCATACATTCTTTCGTAATGACAACTAGAACTTGTTATAAACTTGAAGCATACTAATGATTCCTCACTATTGAACATGCATTCTTAAATTAAAGATCACTTGAGAATGGCATCGCCAAAGGAACTTTTTGATCATCGAGTTACAAGTGTAGTTGAAAGTGGATCTGAAAGCCAAATGTTCGTCATCTCACAACAGAAGTACGACGAAATTATCTCTCGTCTAAAAGAACTAACCAATACAGCTACACAAAAATCCAGAAGTGACTACAGATTGCTGGCCCGGTACGATATTTTGACCGATCGCACAACTGGCATCGACTATTTGATAAGCCGCCACAAAGGAAAGAGTGGTGAAATAGAAACTGTCAAATATTTTGTTAAAATAGACGAACTCTATGATAAAATAGATGAAGCCCATAAACGACTACAGCATGCTGGTATTCAAAGAACCCATAAAGATTTGCATCAAAGGTACGCTAACATTGCTCGTGACATGGTTCAAGTTTATATCAATTTATGCGAAACATGTCAAGAAAAGGTGAAGCAGAAAAGAAAAGGCGTAGTAGTCAAACCACTTTTGACAAAAAGCCTACATTCCCGGTGGCAGGTTGATCTTATCGACCTCCAATCAAGACCCGATAAAGACTATAAATGGGTATTGGTCGCCCAAGATCATTTGACCAAGTACGTTTGGCTACGTGCAATCACTTCCAAACGAGCTCCAGAAGTGGCCAAAGAAATCATGTTCATTGCATTGGACTGGGGTCCCCCTACAATTATTCAGAGTGACTCTGGGAAAGAATTTGCCAATCAAGTCATTGCCGAACTAAAACTCATGTGGCCTGGTCTGGTGTTGGTCCGGGGAAACCTAGACATCCACAAAGCCAAGGATCAGTTGAAAGAGCGAATGCTGATGTAAAGGATATGATTTAAAGTTGGATGCGTGACAATCAAAGCACGCAATGGAGTTTTGATCTGTGGTTCGTTCAGCTGGCAATTCTCGATACCACGAAGGAATAAAAATGGTCCATATGAGGCTGCGTTGGTCAAAAACCGAAGATCGGCTTGGCCGATTTATTTTCCTAGAGAAATCGTGCAAAACTTTGAGACGGAGGAAGAACTAGAAGCAGTAATTTCCAACTTGACCACAGCGTCATCAACGGAATCAAGCGTGTCTGTTTCAACAGATACCACGGAGTCTACAGAAGAGTCGGATCTATCGTTCCCTGAATGCGTGGTTTGCGGTAAAGGTAAACCAGGTCATTTTTGTCCATCGTGTAAAGGACCATGCCATGTTATCTGTGGTACACCAGTTGGAGACGAGGGAGCCAGTCAAGGAATATTGTGCACAAACTGTCAGCGGTTACAGTCTTCCAAAAGACGCAGACTTGCAGCTGTATCCGCCATGGAGTCTCAGTCTGAGAGGATGTTGGCTGCTTCCCAACAACTTACGAAGCATAAACAAAGCATGCAAAGATTGTACATGTTAGCAATTTAAAATGGCAGTGTAGTGTAACAGCGGAGTTTGTACAGTCAATGGTCATAGAATGCTGACTTTGTATGGCTGAAAATCGTACAATGTCAGCATTGTACGTACAATGCTGACATTGTACGGAAATGCTATACAATGCTGACATTGTACGACTGCGGACTTTGTACGTAACATATATAACGTTTTTAACTTTTTTAAAAAACTGAAAACTTTTGAATTAGCAATTTTCACTTAAAAAACTTCGCTTAGTCTTAAAATCCTATTCCAGACTGACTCAGTATATATTTAAATTTTATGCTTAGTCTGAAATTTATATATATTTGATAATGCATTTAAACAAAAATAAGTTAAACTACAAAATTCAGTTAAAACTAAAATTTAGCCTTAGCACAAATTTATATAAATTTCAAAATTACTCTACATAACCTCTTCCACCACTAAATCAATGGATGATATCGTTCCATTTTTTAAAATTTAAAGTCAGCGTAATTTTCCGTTACATCTTTATGCTCCGAAAAGGCGGAGCAATTACAGGAAAGTCTATTCACATGACATTGAGTTGGCCAATCATAATGTGTATGACAACTAGGATGTATGACAACTGGGAATAAACCTTCACAGCTGTCTTACATCCTACGTAGTTAGTTGTCACTACTATTGGACAATACCACGTGAATACAGTAGTCCTTTCAATCGATTGCTCCGCCTTCACGAAGCATAGAAATCTAACGGAAAAGCATGCCGAGTTTAGAATGATAAATAAAAAGGAAAGTTTTATAGAGGTTGAACTTAGAATTAAGTAAAAGAAACTTGACAGTTTCTAAACAAATTAGAATATATATATATGGTAGGTAGTAGTACTGAAATTTTGGATTTATTTCAACGTAAACCTTGTTTAATGAAAAATATTCTTAATTTATTAACATTTCTTTTAAACACTGATTCAGTCGTAAAAAATGATTGTGAGATTTACATTAAAAGAAGTTTTTCAACGATGTGTTTTTCAATACCGAATTTTTGCAGTAACGTTTTTAACTGTTTGTCCAGCATTTAAAACTATTTTTATTTAATAGTTTTCGCTGTTCTGGAAGACAATACCCATATTGCTTGCTTAGTCTTTGTAAACGATATTTCAGTAAAATTTCATACCTGTTCCAACCAGGCCCGCACCCAGGATTTTGAAAAGGGGGGGGGGTCCAAGGTAAAATGCAACGGGGGATCTGGGGGGCGGAGCCCCCCAGAACGTGAAAAGTTTTTGCAGTTTTGCCCAAAAACGGTACATTGGACGTTAATTTCGAAATTATCGCGCCGAAGGCGCGTAAATTTTTTAAAAATAGCTGTTTTTGCCATAAAAATAGCAAAAATTTTCCATTTAGTTATCTCAAAAGGGGGGGGTCTAGACCCCTTGAACCCCCCCCCCCTGGGTGCGGCCTTGGTTCCAACTTAGGAAAAGCCATAAGCTTTTTCCGAAAGTAACACGAAGAAGAGTTTTGCGGCGCCAATTATGAGATGGATATAAAATTTCTGTTATTGAGCATTGTAGTTGATTTCATGCATTGCGATTACTGGGAATATAATAAAGTTTTATTTTTTAAAAGTCCTACTTTTTGCTAAAATTCCTAGTAGTAGTAGTAGTGGCGAACAGTGTTCTATACGAAAGTATATAAAGTATTAGGATTGGTACAGTAATACTGTGAGAAGATAATAGATTACAATGTAATACATTGCACATATGCGTACTGTACATAGTGACTGTTTCTATATATGCATGTTTACGTGCACTTTACTACACTGACAGTTAGTTGGAGCCTTGAGTGACCATTTGTGTTTTCGTTAGCGAAAACACAAATTTGCGTTTTCGTTGGCGAAATTTGCAAATACGTCAAGTTTGTGTTTTCGCTACGACATATATATAATAAATATATATATATATATATATATATATATATATATTGTATATATGTAATAAATGTATCTATATACATTTATTTGTTTACAAATAATTTTTACCCTGAGGAGAATGTTGCTATTAATTAAGCATGAAGAGAAAAGGCTCTGATGAAATTGGTCCTTGCTATTATTTGAGTCGGGTAGTCTTATGATGTACCAGAAAAGTCCATTCTGAAATATCATAAGTTTGTGGAAAAACATACGCTCAACTATTTTACAACAACGACTTTGCACAATTTTTTCTGAGTATTTTAGGTCTCGTTCTCGTCGACGTTATTCGCCATATTCGCCAAGACGCAGTCGTGGTAGAAGGTATATACTAAATATATATATACGTATATATATGCACAATTATAAATTTATATAGCTTATAAATTCTCATATATATACACTGTTAATTAGTAAAATAGCGATAGGAAGCATGCAACTAAAAATTTTGTTACAACACCGCCTTGGAAAGTATTCTGTGGGTATTTTAGGTCTCGTTATTCGCGATCGCCGAGACGCTCATTTTCCCCAAGACGCAGTCGTAGTCGAAGGTATATATATAGAATTAAATTTATATATATGTACGTGGTAGCTTCACCTACTTACTGTTTATTTTACAAAATATCGCTGATGGCTGTCAGACCACATATATAATATATACATCATATATATACTTTATGTGTTTTTACCTTCTAATTCTGCTCTCTCTCTCTCTCTCTAATCGTTACTTCATTAGAATGTGATTCTTTAGCGTGTGCGCAAAATGTGATATTTGAACACTAGTTCTAATGAGCCCGTTTAATCTAAATTTAGTTAAGTATTTTAATATTACTTTTATAGCAAATTGAAAGGCTCTGAACTGCCCCTATATCTCAAATTGCATTCGTACGTAAATAGCTGGGATTTATTTTAGTGGGGGCAGGCGGGAGGGGTGCGCCCCTTCCCCCACTTTTTCGGTTTCCATCCCAATCGCCAAGGCCATGGCCTAATCTTGAGCCGATGGCCGAAAGAATTGTGGCCGTTGAGGCCATCTGTCCTAAATTTTGCGACGGAATCTCAGTCAAATTTTATTGATGTTTAAGTTCGTATTTCTAATTGTTTTTACTTCCTCAAAATTTCTGGACTGCTCTAGCTAGTTACGTCCTCTATTTGTACTAATAACTATTCAAGTTTTGATTTCGTCACAAAAATGCAAACAAGTTAGCACAACCTAAAATTAGCAAAATTGCATTCCTAATTTTTTTGGGAGATGGCTTAAAGATTTTGGTCGTTGAGACCATTTTGCTAAAGGTCAGCAACGAAATAAAAAACCCTGGGGGGCCACCTTTGCCAGTTTTTCTTGTGTGTTACACAGAGAAAATTGTGTTTTTATGTTCATTTAAATTTTCGAATACATAACGCATGAATACCTACATGGTAAGTGTAATTTTAATAACAATGCGAACAACATCGCCCTACCTAAAAAATTAACAAAATTTGGATGGCCTAAATTTTTGGGTGATGACCTAAAAAATTTGGGTCGTTGAGGCCATTTGGCCTAAAGTTTGACTGCCAAAAAGCCCTGCTTCCCTCCCACCCCCACTGGTGTGGGCGGGGTCCCACCTCTACCTTTTCGCCTAAAGTAAACCCAGCATAGTTTGCATTTTCGGTACGTACGCCCCGCTAGAGTTTCCATTCTATTATATTTATTCCAACCAATCAACACGTTAGTGAATTGCTACTTGATATAAAAGTACAAATAAACAACAGATTATATGACATATATAACCAAAACTCACATTACCGTTGTTGGAAAGGGGTGGGGAGGGCCGATTCACCGACTACTAATCCCCTACCCTTAACAAACCTCAAAAATGAAACATTAGCGAGACGGTTTTTGAATACTTCTACAGATTCAGCTGACACCACAAATGTATCCAGAGAATTCCAAATAGGAACAACACGATTAGCAAAAAAATATTTTCGAATATCTACTCGACTTCTTTTAACTAATAGTTTCCACGGATGCCCTCTTGTCGCCTCATATTCACAAAAGTCAAAAAACTTTGTTACATCAAGTTCAACTAAACCATGTAAGATTTTATAAGTCATTACTAGATCCTTAATTATTCTACGCTCCTCAATAGACGGTAATTTTAAAAACATTAGTCGTTCGAAATATGAAAGTTGCTTACATGCAGGAAGTCTTTTCGTAAATCGCCATTGTATATACTTGTTCTAATAAATCTATATCCTTTAAAGTGTAAGGCGACCAGACTTCCGAACTATATTCCAGTTTTGGTCTAACATAAGTTTTATACAGGTTCAGCAACAAATCACTATCCCTCGAGTAAAATGCAGAAAACAATAAGTTTACTCGTTTGAAACCGGATTCAGCTATCTCCCTGCAGTGCGACGTGAATTTGAAATTACTGGACACAGTGACTCCTAAATCACGAAATTTATCTACTTCAGTCAATTCATGTCCACCCAAACTGTAAACATTTTTTGGATTTAGGTGACCAAGATACAAAGTTTGGCATTTATTTGCTGCTAACAACAGTTGCCTTAGTTCCATCCATTCAAAAACTTTTTCTAAATCTCTTTGCAAGAGTAAATGCGCCAAAACTGGATTGGAATGAATGATAAAAATTTTTGCATCATCTGCGAATAAACGTATTCCTGAATTCTTCAAGACTTTAGCTAAATCATTAATATAAATTAGAAATAATAATGGTCCAAGTACACTGCCTTGAGGAACACCAGAACTTACATTTTTTGTACTAGAGCTGCTTGCATTGACTACAACAAATTGTTTTCGATTATATACATAAATAGTTTTCAAGCCATTTAAGCAAAGAACCACTTATTCCAAGCGACTGCAAAATTTGAAGCAATTTACGATGAGTTACTGTATCGAATGCTTTCGCAATGTCCAAAAATATAATATAAGTTTTCAAGCCATAAATAGTTTTCAAGCCATTTAAGCAAAGAACCACTTATTCCAAGCGACTGCAAAATTTGAAGCAATTTACGATGAGTTACTGTATCGAATGCTTTCGCAATGTCCAAAAATATAATAAGTTGATCTTCATCGGTTATGAGTAGTGCTAGAACCATTAGTAGAGCTCAAATCTAGACTTGTCTGTCTTGATCTTCCACTTGTAGCCCGTATATAAGAAATCGGAACGGAGGATCAGTTTGCTTCGCATAGTTTAGCAAAATTTAGCAGCACTTGTGCTTACTCGTAAGAATCACGCTGTGCATTTGTACAGGTATGCAGTTGCTCCAGTTGCTCAAAGTATTTCAGAAAACAAAGCAATATATGTTTACTTTATGTATATATATACTTAAATAATTTTCTCTTCACTAATTTTTCCTAAAGGGGTGGTGTACCTCCCTCCTCCAGAATTCTGCCTTTATCACCACAGAGCCTAAAAGAGTGTCAAAATATGCGGTTTGGAGGGTTAAGTTTCAACGATGTTTAATTTAGACTTCCAGTCCGGCTTGTCAGGGCATACCCTCTCTTTCTTGAAATTATACAGATATGTATGTTATATGTGAAGTTTATATATCGAAGCTGTATACGTATAATTTAGCTGGTTATATATATGTGTTATAATGCATATGTTTTACGTGTTTTAAATTAAGGGGTATGCCAGAATAAATGGTATATGCGGTAAAAATACATTAGCATTAGCAAAGAGGTACGTAATGTAATATAATGTACGTCAGTAATAATAATGTGTATATTATGTACTAACTTACCTACGTGTGTAAACTATATATATGTGTGTTTTCCATGTTTTACGTATACGTTTGTACGTATATACGTATCTTTTCATAATTTAATTTAATATATATATACATTATTTTATGTATTTTTAATTGCGGTGCTGTGTATCGTAGATGGTGCTTCCCGTGTTGCTATTTGGTGCTGTTCTTGCGTCACTCCATGTCGCTGCCATCGTCATCGTGATTGTTGTAAATCACTGCACCGCCCACCTCAGTCCGATTTCCCTGCTGTCTGCCTCTGTTAGGCTCCGAGACTACCCAGGGGTCTTTTGGGTCTCGCCTTCTTGTGCGCTTAGCTACAACTACTACTCTACCTTCTTCCTTCCTTCCTTCCTTTACTACTTCTTCACTACTGCTGTATAGGTTTACAACACAACACGTCCGATCAACAACAAACAGCATTATAATACTACCTTCCAACTTCTTAAAACTACCGACCTACGTACCTACCTACCTACTTCAGCCGCCAGCAGCAGCACTCCTGGCCACTGCCTTCGCAAATTTAGTCGACAGACGCTACAGTATAACAACTGACTACCGCCTCAACGCGTACCACTACTCGACTCAACCAACTCGGCACACAATATAGTGTACGTGAGAAATATGTTTGTGTTACGTTAATGCAGAAGTTTGTTTTGAAGTATTGGGCCAAAATTGAAATTGATTGAACAGCCCGTACCATAAATCCTCCCCCTCCGTTTATGGAAAAACTGTTGAGTTGAGTGCTGCCGCTAAATTTTAAAGTTTTTGAAACATCGTTTTCAATTAACTTTTATCGAGGGTTTTGCTAATTTTTGGTCGTAATGGTGATTCTGTGGAATCAAGTGGAAATTTGATGAAACTTCTGCATTGCACAATCAAGTTTCGAAAAGTTGACGTTTCCGTTGGGGCTAATTTTTGTACTTAGGGTCTATTATTTGATGAGGTACGCAAGCCGTTAGATTGAACAAAGGGTGTTAATTTGAGGCTCCACAGAAGCTTACAAACCGAGACATGGCCATTTTCCATTTACTAGAGATGAGCACGGGCCGGATTTTTTCGGCCCGGCCAGCTCCAAATTTTGCTCGACCCGGCCCGGCCCGCTGGCAAAATTTTTCGGCGCGGCCTGCCCGGCCCGTTCCAAAATTTGGCCCGGCTCGCACCAAAAGAAAAATTTCAAAATGTTACGTAATAACAATATTATTTCAAAAGCTTCAATCTAAGATGGAGAGGATAAATTCAGCTACGAAATGTTAAATTTTGCCACAAAATAATTAGAATCAGTAAATGTGTAGCTAATTTTAGTGATTTTACAAGATTTTCTAGAATTGATCCGGCCCGTTTCGGCCCGCTCCGGCCCGCAGTTAAAAAATTTCTCGGCCCGGCCCGCTAACCGATGGAGATCGGCCCGCCCGGGCCGACGGGCCGAAATGCTCATCTCTATCATTTACTATGTCATAGGCTGTAACGTTCGAATATGAAATTTTACGAAAAGTTTAAGTTTCTGAATTTTGGGCACACATTTTTGGTCAGATCTCAATATATAATTGAAGTAAAAATGGAGAAGTTTTCAAAGTTTGCCAAGTGGTCAGCGGTATATATACATGTTACATGTATATATATGTATGCCTTTTGCCAGTGTAATTTTAGCCAGATTTTGAAATTGTTTTATCGAACGAAATAAGAAAGTTTAATGTATTAACTATTAACCCGTTTTCGAATGATTTGGCCATTTTTATACTGTTATTTTATATAAGTGTTCAGGTTAAAGCTGTCTTTTATAGAGGTTTGTGTCTTTTCTTATAGTATATAATGTTCTATTCATCTAACAAATTTCGCTAACCTCTTCTATAGTCTTAAATCCGCTTTTTTTCTGTTATTTTGATTTGTTTGCTCAGATTTTAGAATTTTTCTTGCTTTATGGTACTGTATTTCGGATAAACTATTTGTTCCCTTTTGGTTTACTTTGGTTTGGCTAAACACATTAGTGGCACCATTTCCGATCAATGTGGGTTGTCGTTTGATTAATTTTTATTTCTGCACCTATATAATAGGATTGCGTCCTTTATATTTTAGGTCACGTTCCCGTGGACGCTATTCAAGATCGCCGAGACGATCGCCTTCGCCAAGACGTAATAGTCGTAGTAGAAGGTGATTAGTGATAATGTTCTGTTTAAATGTTAGAATTTTTAAAGGTGGTCATATTTACCAATTGCAATTGGTAGAGAGAGACGAATTTTGCTTCAGTGAATGAGATTACGAGTGTTAAATTCAGGGTGCGTCGGGCAACAAATGGCTCTCAACGACCTGGCCCCCTTGGGGCCCACTACTCCTTGGGAACTGTTCATCAGCATCACTGTTGGATCTAAATACCTGGAAAAGGGCGTGATGGCATGACGTAAAGGTTTGCGTACTTGAGAATGAGGTTAAAAGTCCGTGAATTGGTTAAAAATTTATTATATTCTTTGAAAATTTAACTCAGGCAAACTATTGTGGCTAGGAAGGGGCTTTTCGAAAAGTGAGGTGTATATAATGATTTTACCAGTATTTCGTCTGGCGTGCTTCTTCATGTTTACTAAAACCAAGAACGGATATTACGAAACAACACCAATTTTTATCTAATCGGTCCTTCTTCGAGGACTTAATTTTCTCAGGGAAATAGCCTAGCCTTCCATGACACTCCTGTGACGTGTAGGTTCGCTTCGCTATCAAGCCTTGTTTCCCAGGTTATGCCGAAAGTTTTGGAGGGTTATACTGTGTAATTTTAAACCATATGTCGAAAAATTTTTTAATATTAGGGAGGGGACAAGCTCTCCAGATCACCTGTTCCCGCAGGAAATAAAGAAACCGGATTGACGTCAGGTAATGACAGATTTTATGATCGCCTTTAAGGTTTTACCTTTCCTCTGTCTCTAACAAAATTCGTTTTGTGTCAGTAAAATATTGGTAAGTCAAACCCCACCTTTTCAAATTCCTGGAAGCTCCCCTGTAAGATAAATTTTGTTTTTCTGTTTTAGTCGCGAGCGATATCGTTGAGATGCAATATTAACAAAGGTATGTTGCATTTATGTACACATATTCAGTAAAGTCAACGTGTTGCAGTATTTGCAAATCGAAAACTGTCAGTTACTTCACCAACTCGCATCTGATCCGCTTTTTTTAGTTCAATTCTAGCTGCTTGGCTCGATTCAGCAAAGCTTTATGACACAGCCCCCAGGGTTGTTTTTTCTCCATTCCGTGCGCCCTCAATTGGTGCCGTTGTTTGTAAACGGTTGCAGTCTATTTCTGTTGTATTTAAATCAAAAATGAAGCATGAGCATGCCGTGTAGTTTTTCTCAACAGTTTAGTTCAATGAAAATTAGTTCGACAGTAATAACATTCGACTGCGTTTACCCTGAAGTACATTACATTAATATTGAAAACTAAAGGAATGAGTGTAAAATTTTACATTCTTTCTCTTATAAGCTGCGAAGCCCAAGAAATTGATAATTTGATTTTGGCGAAAATGACTGGTTTTGACACCAATATGAAAATTCTTTTATATCTTACGCTAGAGATGGTGTTAGATGCTTCGGATAACAAAAATGTATAGCTAAACGAGATCTGTCGTTCGAATATTGCCATAACGAAGGGTGCATCGTGAGCTGTCACAAATAAGCAATATTCGCAAAAACTACGAATTCTCGAAGCACTGTCGTCCATAGGATGTTAGAACGCCAAAAGAAGTTATTTTGTAAAGTTCCATTAAATTTCATATTGATTTGGGCTATTGTTACTGACCTTAATGTACCCAAAACGAATCATCACCTTCAGTAATTAAAACGAAAAAAGACAGTGCTATCTAAACAGGTTTACTAGTTTCAGATTTTCTTGCGATACTTTCAGGAATATGTATGTTTTTCTTTGTGTAGGAATTCATCTCCACTTGTTAATAAGTTTCTAATTTTATATTTTGTTTCAGCCTGTTCCTGGCCGGTAACGATGAATTCCAGTCCTAAAGTTTCTATTTTGCGGACATGTCTATTTACGTGATCATAACTTTGTAACTCATGCTTTTAATTTTAGTATTACATATACGTATGTACATGCACTGTTTGTTTATGTACTTAGTTGTTATAAACTCACCATTTTGTGTTGGTTGATGTATTTTAGCGTACCTACCTTATGTTGTTGGGCACGGCTCTGCGACTCGTTTCAGTCTGTGTATCTTTATTTCTTGTCTGTATTATGTATTGTTAAATAGCATACATGGCCTACAAGTTGATTCTATGTGTAAGGCCTTTTGCTTCAAGTTGAATTTTCGCAGAGGGTGAAATCTTGGTTTTGTGCGGTTAATAGATTCCGCTTTCGAGGGGTTCTTGTGGAAATTTGGGTATGGTTGGTTAATAATTATTTCGTATATTTGTTTTGTGAAACTGTTGCTGTTTTTGTTGGTTTGTATGGCTGTTTACTTGGTCTCTCCACTATTAAACGAAATTGGATATATTCTATATAGGAAGTGTTCGTCTCTGGTTACATCGAGCGTGTGGCGGGCGCCAGCCAGTAGTGTTTGAGGCCGGCCGGCCTGGCCGAATCTGTCGGCCGGTGAGCCGGTCGGCGGCTGGTGAGTAGTGTTTGAGGCCGGCCGGACCTTTCGGCCGGCCGACGGCTACCGGCCTGGGACAGTTTGCAGTACAGATAATATCACTGCTAAGATACTGATTTTAAGGTGTTTTATTAGAAAAATGCAATTGTAAAGTGTACAAACCAGACAAAAACCAGATTTGCAGTTCATTTTAAGCTTATTTGCTCTAAATTGTAAATTTCTGTCTGCTTATTTGCATCCCGGCCGGCAGCTGGCCGGCGAGCGAAAGTTGTCGGCCGGCGGCCTGCTTAGGCCGCCCTGCCTCAAACACTACTGGTGAGCATGTAGGCCGGCCGGCCGGCCACCGGCCTCTAGAGCAGTTTGGAGTGCAGTTATTATAACTGCTAAGATATTTATTTTCGGATGTTATCTATAATAGCACAGCTTAGCATAAAAAACTAGCAAAACTAGATTTGGAATCCATTTTAAGCTTAGTTGCTGTATTTTGTAAATTTCTGATTGCTGATTTGTACCCCAGCCGGCGGCCGGCCGACGAGCAAAAACCGTCGGCCGGCCTCAAACACTACCAACCAGCCAGTATTTGATTACCTAACTCCAGACATATCCAATAGGGATGCCCACAGAGTAAGGTTAAATTTATCTTCCCGTTTTAAGTTTTTCTGCCGCGGCAGTTATAAACTAAGTCTTACTAGTCTTTTCCGATTAGTTAGACAGAAATTATTTTGAAAAATCAATTTTCTGAAATTTTTAAAATCGTCGATTTATTTTCGGCACGACAATAGGTTAAAGGCCGCCTTCACAGACAAGGACATGTTGCGTGTTGCTTGTCGCGCCACTGTTTACAGGTTCATAGCTGTGGCGACAATTGTCGGTTGTCATAAGGACTTGAAAATGTTTTAACCTCTTGTCTCGTGTCGCGTGCTCCTGGCTTTAGCTGCATGTCTGCTAGGGTTGCACTGAAACATCCTGCAACTGCAGATCCGCCTGTGAACACAGCACTGTGACAAGTAACATGCGATAGACTACAAATCTTACGCTAATGTGACATGCGACAAGCGACAGACTGTGAATCGGCCATAAATACGTTTTGGCTTTCTAGAAGCAGTTAAACCTTTCTATTTTATATACAACGTAAAACTACGCTGTAGGCGTATGGATTGGGTTGGCGACTGGCGTAGCGCTGGCGTCAGTTTGAGTGTACCTCGGTGTCGTATCCGTCTAGTCGACCTAAGGTTATAGAAGCTTCGATCCCTGTTTGAGTTAGAACTTTTCAGGTTCCGGTTCCCAAGTAAAGCAAGGGCTTTAATATAATATAGTGACATCTTTCTTTCGTTCCTTCTCTTATTTTGTGAAGAAGGGTTGCAACATATATACAATTCAGTTGCTCCTGTTTTCACGGTTGCATTGAATATATCGCGAGGGTTTTGCTATGAGTGTCCTATTTTGGAATTGACCTACATGTCTGATTCCCCCCGATATTTACCAAAGGATAAAAATCAGTCAACCAAATGCCATGGCACTGTATATACATGTCAGTTTTCCGAAAATTTTAATTGAAAACTAATGAAAATTTTTCTGATGGAAAGGAAAATGATGATGATGATATAATTTATTCAAACCTGATTTACATAGTTTTCCTGAGAAGTCTTACGTATTTATTTAGCAATGTTCAGCTGAAACCAACAAAATTAGCTTTCGAATAAATGGGATCTGATCCAAGACTTACTGGAAACCTGCGGCGATTTTCAAGATAAGTTCCGAAGTTTGCCTTTATCTTAATTGTGTTTTAAATCTTTTGAGTTTGAACTCTAATCCTTAAGAATTTAAGTCTTCAAAACGGTTACGTAACTTGCTGCAAGAGGCTGAATAAAAGATGAGCTTCTGGAACTTTTAAAGTAGTTTTAAAACTCACACTGAGTTGCCGATTTGGAAGCCTCTAAACATATTAAAATGCCCGTTATACAAGGAGAATTGTGGTTGTTTCTAGTGTTAAGTAGATCTGTTTCTCTATGGACGTTAGCTTCAGCATTTTAGTCTCGGCCATGTACCGACTTAATGACATTAATTTCGGTGGCGCCGTGTTCTGTCTCCTTAATCTTTTGTTGAGGTAATTAAAAGACAATGGCAGCCAATCTAAGAATCAAAAGAGTATATATGTGTGCTGTGGCTGATACAAAAGTATGGAAACTCATGGAATTCGATACAGAAATTTTCCGAAAAATGGTTGGACATGGAACCTTAGCAGTCTGGATTTCAAACCAAGGATAATTCGTGTCATATCTCTAGGATAAAGCTAAGTCTGATTAACTTTGCATTAATATTGGTCATGCTAACTAGTTACCTAGATCTTCTAGGTTAGGTTGAATTAAGAGTCGGAGCCTGCAAAGCCCTAAGTCAAGATCTTAAACATTTTTTTAATTAATAATTGGCCATACAACCATAAAGCAATAGGCATGGAGGGTGAAAAAGGTCCCTCTGTGTCTACTGTGAATAATAAAATAATCTAATTTAAAATATTTTAAGTGAACAATTTTATGCTTAATAAATTATTTCAATAGATATCAATAGAAAAAATATTTTATCTGGTTTTGTTAGACACTAGACCTGGAGGGCGGAAAAGGTCCCCCAGGTTTTTTTGTCAATTTAATGAAGACTTAAAATAATATCCACATAATAATTATACTTTGCATAAAGTAAGGCTCATAACATAATTTACGCAGCACATTAGGCTGATCACATTGGGAGAAGGTACCATCTGCATCAATCGGCCGCAAACATGAAATTTTGGATCCCATGGATCCAACAATGAAATTTTACGAATTGTGCCTTTCAAGCTGAAATTTTGCAACTCAAAGTGCTCTGTTGTCGGCTGACAACAGGAAATTGATTATTATAGGCATGGTACCTCGGTGCCAAAACATCCCCCCTAATTGTATTTGTACTTATCCGAGATTTTCAAGGAGTTGGCCAGTCAAGGGGGGAAACCCCTTTGAATGGAGCTAACGGGTGTCCACGATGCGGTGAAAGCAGCGTGGCCACTTCTGCTCCGGCAGTAGCCTTGCCTTCGCCTCGGGTAATTGCGATATGCAATTATTCAGTGCCATACCGTGGACCCAGTACAAAATTTGGTGTGGCACTACCCCTCATCGCGAAAGCAACTGGGGTGTGGCACTAAGGCAAAAAAATTAGCTTTCAACTTTCAAATTAAATTTGCGATTGGATCCTCTGCGTGCTTGAAGAAGGCTGCTCTAAAGATAAGTTTTAAGAATGCTGTACTGACTTTAGTTTATTGATTTATGGGGATTCAGAAATTTAAAAACCTTCGGCCTAGGTTTTTTAACGTGTAGGTAATAATTAACAGTAAACTGACTGCCATGAAAATAAACAGTGATAGGGATCTCCTGGTTACTTGTCTTTTATACTTCTAGTGAGCACGAATCATGATTTGATTTTATAATTATTCTGTTTTTGAGGTAGCAGAGTAACCTTGTGGTAAAATCGGGAACTGAGCCGCTGTGGAAAGCTTGGAGGCATTAGAGACCTTCACGGGCCTGAATTTTCAGGCCCGGCCCGGCCCGGCCCGTGAAAATTTCTGCTCGGCCCGGCCCGGCCCGGCCCGTTTCAAAAATTTTCGACCTCGGCCCGGCCCGGCCCGGCCCGCTCCAAGTCAGGCCCGGCCCGGCCCGGCCCGTAAGCAAAAAAGTTAGGCCCGGCCCGGCCCGGGCCCGTTTTACTAATTTTTTGCCGTTGCCCAAAATAAAAAAACATGTACTATCTAAAACAGCATTGTATCATTAGTTTTTTAACCTTTTTAAACGATTTCTCAGAGCTCATATGGCTATTAAGTATGTGCAGTCCTCTGTTCGATTATTTGTGTTTAGGGAACAGGTCGCTGCTCAGTTTTGATGATTCAACGGTAACACGAAATAAACTATGAATTGGGAAGAAAAATACATAGCAAATATTAAAAATAAATGAATAGAGCTGCAGTTAGGATGATAATGTACAACATAAAGGTAGTATATAAACACAAGTAAGCTAACTACGTCCGGCAGTACTCTAAAGAGCTACGAAAATTAAGAAAAATCGAAAGAAAATTCCACTGACTAAAGAAAATTTATTTTAGAATTGTTTATAATTTCCAATAAAAACTGACAAAATTGAAAACAAGACAAAACTTTTAACTGAAAACACCAGGCCCGGCCCGAAGCCCGGGCCGTTCCAGTACTAGGCCCGGCCCGGCCCACACCCAAATTTTTCCTACCTCGGTCCGGCCCAGCCCGGCCCGTTCCACCTTAGGCCCGGCCTGACCCGGCCCGCGGGCCGGGCCGGGCCGGGCCGGGCCGGGCTTACGGGCCTGAGTGAAGGTCTCTAGGAGGCATACAGAATTAACAATACAGGAAATGGATGGTAACATTTGCAGTATGTGGAGATAAAAGCTAAGTGAATTATTCCAGTTATTATTGTTCCAAGTTAATGGCTTACAACTTTGTGATTTGTGCTGTGCTTGAGGTGGGTTGAGAAGAGGAAAAGGCGCGGGGGGTGAAAAAGGTCCCCCTGTGTCGGCTGCCTCTTTTCAATTACACTTAAGGCGTTTTGTAGAACTGATATACATAGGCTTAAAACATTTTATTGTCCAAAGCATTGGCAGATTTTCCTACTATCCTATTTGAGTGCTCGGCTGTTCCCGCCCACTTTCCCACCTTTCTTAGCTTCTTCTTCTTTTTCTTCTTGATACTCCATTTTTTGTCACCAACCTTCCGAGCGGGTATATAGTTTTCAGCCATCCTAGTCACTATTGATTTGCGGGGGGCAATCCCTATCTGTGTCTAAGATCTCGATTGCCTTGAGTGTGACTGCGGTCGCCTTAGCGTTGGGCTAAGGGGCCAATAACCGCACGTCAGAACTGCTTGGGGGGTCATGTTTTCTGTCCGTGACCTTTGTCTCTCCGCCCCTTGTCTGCCTGCCATTCAGCGGACCGAGGGGAGCAGCACATAAAAGGTCTCTTCGAGTACCTATTTAGTGCTGGGCACCACGACAAAAAAAATTAAATTTGCTTTCAACGTAAGATACAACGTATGTAGCTTTTATCTCTGTAGATACGCTATTGAATTTAATCAATTTTTCTTGAAAGAATTGTTTGATTACACTCCATTATAATTTCTTAGCTTTCTCACTCTAATGGTGATTGGCGATTTCATAGTTCCAGCCGCAAACAGACGTGCGCATGTATAAGCGCCTGCATGCGTCTTGTGGGCGTGAATCCGCTACAGTGGATTTTAAACTGCTAAAACGGCATGTTGCATTCGGAGGCGTCGATGCACGTCTTTGAGCATTTACGAGTATGAAGTCATCTCAAATCGGAACATTTAATATCACACTATGTTACATATAAATCTATGAAAGTATTTAACAGACACAGTGCTTGTCTATCACAGTGCAGATTCACGAACAATAAACGGAGCTATAATAGGAGGAAGATCGGACACTCTTCTGTTGGCGGCCCCTGGCTTGCTTGAAGCGTCGATCTGATTCAGCGCTTTTGTGATGATCCCATTTGGTCCGAACAGCGGTCGATCATACATGTAGTTTTCCAGGATGAAGGCTTCGTCTTCCTTTATCTCGTCTGGCAGGATCTATAATGGTACATATCGTTACAGTTAAGAAACAATTATATCCGATTAAGGAAATACGTGAAATAGGCTTAGGTTTTTTTGGCATTGTCAATGTTGCTTTGCGACGCTATGACATGCAGTAAGCTAATATTTCAATACATTTCGATGTCTCTAGCATCCGTATCGATCAAGACCGCTACCGCTGCGATACGTATACTGCACTACGTGTACAGCATCGAAATGTGTTTATATCAATTCAAATTTTAAACATTCAAAAAATAATTAAAAATTTTTAAAAGCCTAAATTTAAATTTTAATTCCACAGTAACACAATTTAATATTTTGGCAGTAATTTATGAATATAATCTCCAGATTCGTTTGTCGTGAGATCTTTTGGCGCACGTGAAAAATGACAATACTTTTCTAGTTTCCTATGTTTGACACATGAGATCTCAACTTTGAGGTGATATTACTCGTCAACAGTAAGACTTTAGACGTATGTATTGTAATTTTTGTTGTTTTTTGTTGTTATTCCCTCCCCCCTTTCGCTTTCTTTTTGATAATTACCTTAATGTTCGGTTTCAGTATTTTTCGCACATGCGGCGATAACGGTTCCCAGAGGATATTATTCAAGGCTCCTGGTCTATTGGCCAGTTCAGGATACAGTCGACGCATCAGTTGCTCGTTGAGGGCTTCTGGACTGCCACTGATCTGGGCCAGTTCCGATGCCAGCTCTTCGTTAATCAGACTGCCCCGGCGGTTCAAGAGGGCCATTACTTTGGCATCCATTAGCCGACTTTGTACTATCTGTCTCATGACGTCTTCGCCTACATGAACGCCGCTAGCCATGGCCACGGCCATCTTGTCTTTGGCGGTTTCAATCTTCTGTCCAAAATAATGGATTTTTCTAATGTATTCTGTTCCTGCCAAATCGATGCACATGGTTGTTATGGCCAGTCCTATGATGATGTAGATGAGAGTGAAAAACATGTACATCTGTCGTGAGGGTACGATGTCTCCGAATCCTAAAACGGCAAAATTTACTTGTAAATCGTCACAAATTACAGTATCAACAGATACACACAGAAAAATTAGATTTATATACCTGTCAATCATTCTAATTTGTTCTGAAAGAAAGAGAGTTAAATTGGGATTACTTTTCACCATTTTTACTTAGCTAGTACAGCGATTTTCTGCGTACCGTACCAATTGTAGCCATGGTGATGAAACAGAAATAGAATGCATCAAAATAATTCCATCCTTCCAAGAGTTTGAACAGATATCCGCCGGTAGCTGTGTAAATGCTTAGAAACAGCAAAACCATCCAAATTGGGATTCGCAGATCGTCGTCCTGTAATCAGCGCACCTGTGATATTATTAACTGAGTGAAAGGAACACCTCCACTCAGACTACATTACAGTAGCACCACACTGGGTGGGGTGGATTTCATCTATATCAAGAAAACGCTGGCTGTCCCTCTTGGGAAGAACTAGATAGCGACTCCAGGGAAAAGTTCTCCCTGTGGAAGGAGTTTCACAGCGCCTGTTGACTCTCTTCTGTTCACAGCACCCATTGACTCTCTCCTGTTTCGGACTGAGGGATTTAAGGCATTTTTCATTATTTATGGTACTGTACTTCTAAGATATATAGTGTACAGTCAAGCAACTGGAACAAGTTTATAAGATATACACTGTCATACCTTAAGCTTAAGCATTAATGAAATATACAAAATAATTACTGATTCATAATTGCTCGCTCCTGTCTCCTTCCACTCTTCGTCGTTCACTTTTCCAACCTGGCGTTTCAGGCGTACAAATTGGGCGGTCGTTCGACGCTTGATGCTGGCGTTGACGCGGCGACAGGTTCTGTAGACGAACAGAATAAAGTCGGCCAGAAACTTGCCAATGTCGGCAATCGTGATCAGCAGTAAAGGAATGCCAAATAGTCCAAACACTATACAGATAATTTTCCCCTGCATAGTCTGTGGTACCATATGTCCGTAACCTAAAATATGTATGCCTAATGCTAGAATGTCTCCACAAATCAAGACGAGAACATACATAAGATTCTTTATAAGAGTATAACTTAACGGTCAATATCGTAACCGTTAAGTTAAATAATTGGACGACTTCACTCAGTGCAGGCAATGATGGTGGTCGAATACATGTCTTCCGTATCTAGCAATTTTATAACGTATGTATAAAACAACCTATTTGCGCAGCTTCACCTAAAATCTAGAAGTCTCTTATTGAAGTTGACATTGTATATCTGCATTCTGCACAGTGTCTGTTTCACAAACCTATTGTGGTTATGACAGTTGAAGCGAAAAAAATTGATGCAGGAAATGACCAAATGACCCTGGATCGATTCTGGATATCGGGAAGCTCGATATGTCTCGCGTCAACAGACTGAATCAGTTTCGTTTCGATTTCGTTGAGTCCAACAATTCCCTCGTCCTTCCAGTCTTCCTTCATCATACCAGACTGAAGCGACAAAGAACGTATCGCAGGACAACAAATCAAAACTCTTAATATTTTGTAAATTCATTGAAGTATATAAATTAATGCTTTCACCAAACAATGCGAATGTTTTTCCTAGGGGCAAAGGTTCGGATAACGACTAATTGTTTGGTATTGAAGGGTAGGGTTGGCTGGCAAATAGCTAACCTTATGTTCTTGGCTCTATTTGTTGCTACATAAGGTTCAGTGATAGAAAAGTTTTTAAATATAGAATCTGAGAAGTTAGAAGCACACAGAACCAACCGTTACAGAGCGGCCCACCTGGCTGGCGTTCCACAGGAACTCCAGGAGTTCATCGTGCATCTGCCACAGCTGATCCAGCTTTTCCTCGCGCATCTTGATCTCATTCGGAAGCTCGACGATATGGAAAATCCCTGCCCCAACCACAGTATAGACGACTAGCAGTAGCACCAAACCCACATGAGGAAGAACCAATCGCAAATACTAAATTAAAATAAAAAATATTAAAATTACACGAACTGATTCATTCCAATCACACGATAATACATTGTTAATTACAACTTAGGTGGAACTTACATGAATAATTTTGAATTTCATTGGCCATTTTTCTTCGACGTCCTCGTAAGGAGAAAGCAGAGAGGTTAGCTCTGACATGTTCGAAAACTATGTGGAAGTTCTAAGACAAACTCACTCACGTTTCTTATCCTAGCTTATAAGCTTAGACCTTTATGTTTACGTGTGAAGGATTTAACAACGCTTTAAAACCTAAAAAAACTACTATAAAGATTGCTCTAAACTTTCTTTAAAGCGTTTTGTCATACATAGAAGACACTCCAAAAATCTAAATTCGGAAACGCCAAATGCCATAGTGTAGGGAAAGGCTGTAAATGTTTAGTTGTACTTCAGTTACAATTTGTCAAACGCACATGGGCAAACTTATGACAGCAGGTTTTGGCAGCTTCAGACTTTTTGGTGGAGTCCTGAGATCGGGCTGAAACGGTGCCAACCGGGAAATCCAGCGGAACTCGAGCGTCCCCAACGACACTGGAGGCTCCTCCTCCGCCTCGCCGACTGCTCGCTGAGCCAGACTGAGCGACACTGGATGGACCGCTCACAGCACCGGCTCGACTCCTGGCCATCCTTAAACCAAATAAAAATAGAAACAATAAGCGCTGAAACTTAACATTACGGTTCATAGACAGTCAACAATAAACTTCGTGTACATAAAGTAGGGATGCACCAGGGTCTGGCCTCTTATTCTATTATGTACTCTTGGTTTCACGAAAACTACAGAAAATTCTCCTCACACTATTGCGGTAACAATTGCGGTATCTCTTTACATTGCCCCTAACCTACCTACCTACATACATGGGCGTGGAGTCTAATCTAACGGAGGTTGGCGGTAATCGCTCTTTGCTTATCACTACTCTTAGCTTAAATAGGGGCCTAATTTGGGGATCTAATCTTCTAACGTTTACAACACAGCACGTACAAATATAATAAGCGAGTGAGCGACCCCCGTTTGAGACCCCGTATCTCAATCTATATACGAGCGGTGTGAGAGGGCTCAATTTGCAGGGAGGAGGGTCAGACATGTAAAGCATAATTTTTGCTCTCAC
The DNA here is from genome assembly GCA_030248195.1 of Trissonchulus latispiculum. Taxonomy (NCBI): domain Eukaryota; kingdom Metazoa; phylum Nematoda; class Enoplea; order Enoplida; family Ironidae; genus Trissonchulus; species Trissonchulus latispiculum. Next base: position 22,575 of record JASAND010020239.1, read on the forward strand.
TAAGTACATAGAATAGAAATAGAATTTCTACTTTTATCACTGTTATCACCACTTTTATCACTTTCTGCACTCTTGCTTTAGTTAAGTTATCCTTTAGTCTCATCTCATCTCATCACTTACATTTTCTGAAAGGAACACACCGAAGGATTGATGAAAACACAACTTAGCAACAGGAAAATTTAAGGTTGTCGTTTCACTCAAAGTTGACGATGAGAGAATCAAGCTGTGGCAGTTTCTTTGATTTGAGACGGCCAGGGACAAACAGGTGTGACACTCAGGTAGGTTGGTGTTACCGAAAAAGCATCTTATAAATGGAATAACATTGGGAGAAAAGGGCTAACTAAAGTAGCATCGGAGTTTCCAATAGAGCGGCAGAGCCAGAGAAAGCCCTAACAAACCACAATGCCTTGCATAGCGGAGCAGAAGGCCCAAATGTCTCGGCTCCCCTCTTTCACAATTAATTGTCTTTGCAGTCAATGTCAGAAATGACGTTTTGAAAGAGGAAGGGCACATCAAAATATTGCATTGCTTCCTGATGGGTAACATGGGATGAGTTTATAGAGAACTAAGAATATAATTTTAGCGTACATCCCTAATATTGGGTAACTAAGCCAGCAGAGCTGTCGATTTAAAATAAAAATGTAAAGAAATTTCACATTTCTGTTCCTAGGCCTAGACTCTATTATTTTAGAGCTGTATATATACGGGTCGCGGGTACCCGCGGGGCGGTGCGGGGTGGGACGGGCCTAATTATGCTACCCGCACGGCCAGCGCGGGCCGATGATGTGGCCTATGTTTGGATAGTTCACTTGAGCTAATTTCGATTAGAAATTTCATATACACCGAATTGTAGATGAAGAAGGAGAAGATAATAACTCAATTTTTTCAGATTTGGCTACTGGAGTGAGTTTGAGTTTTTTAGCTGAAACCGGTTGTCATTCGATAAATCCAGGGAATGATAACTGGGTCTTATCTCGATTACCCCCCACCACTCAAAATCCTTAAAACTTAACCAAATGAGCTAAAATTTGGTGAGGGTATGTTTTCGACCACGCTAAGTTCAAATATCGCAAAATTTTTCGACTTCGCGAATTTCGATTTTTTTTCGATTCGCAAGGGGGTACCAAGGGAAACCGAAAAATTTTTTGTCTTCGATTTTGCTGAAAAGATGTATATAGGGGTTTTCGGGGTCGTAGAACACGAATCTGAAATCCGTTTCTCGATTCAGCTTTTCGTTAACTGAGTATAAGCTTACATCTTATGCTTAAATCTTTAGCTTATACTGAGCCAAGACTGAGCTAACAAAAAGCTGACTCGAGAAACGGACTTCAGATTCGTGTTCTTCGACCCCGAAAACCCCTATACATCTTTGCAGCAAAATCGAAGACAAAAATTTTTTCGGTTTTCCTTGGTGTCCCTTAGAAATCGGAAAAATCGAATTTCGCGAAATCGAAAAAAGTTTGCGATATTTGAACTCAGCGTGGTCGAAAACATACCCACACCAAATTTTAGCTCATTTGGTCAAGTTTTAAGGATTTTGCGTGGTGGGGGGTAATCGAAATAAGACGCTGATAAACTGAGCTCCTGTAATTGAGCATAACATTAGCTGAGCACGTGCCACGTAATAGCTGAGCACGTAAATAGCAAGTAATAGCTGATCACAACAGCCAACGGAATTAATGGGGAGAATTGTCTTTGCTGCATTTTCCCCATTTTCATATTTCATACGATTGATTGCTGGTTGGTTAAATCTTTAAGTATATACTGAAAACTAAACTCGTTGTCAAATTTTCATGATGTATATATAATACCCCCTTAACTATGGGAGGCTGGCTTACTATGACTGTAAAAACAGCAAATTGTTAGATAGATAATCAAATGTCAAACTGGCAGGATCGGGATCAGACATGTGCAGGAGGGGAAGTTCTGGGGGGGTGAAGGGCGGCCGAAGGCCGCCGAAAAACCGGATTTTTCCGGTTTTTTACCGGAAAAATCCGGATTCTGGGGGGGGGGTGAGGGACCCCTCTGGGGGGGTGAGCTCAGGTCCCCCCCCAAACCCCCCCAAGCACACGTATGATCGGGATACACCTTCAGTATCTGGTTTTGAAGCTCAGATATATACTACATAGGCATCAAATGTATGACGTATTCATTATACATCAAACGTATTCATTAATTTTCTCTCACCGCAAATTATAAACAACTGTTGTTTTTAGTAAGGCTGTGTCCTTGAAACTTCTGATTTTTTGAAGATAGAATATTTTGATCCTTCGAGCCAAAAAATCTTAAAATATAGCTTTCTATTTGTTCCGAACTATGAAGAAATTTTATTTTTAGTTTATTTTTTCTAGTTGTTTTCAAACACTGTTTGTTCATCACATCACAGAAGGAGCCTCAAAAATATAAATTTACTTGGAGAACATTTTACTATTAGCGATAACTGTATATTTATACAAATTATAAATTAACGCAATTTTACCAATATTAATGATAGTAAAAATTTAATCGCCGCTGAAGAAGAAATTTATGATTTCTTTAATTAAACTTCACATTGTAATTTTTGTAATATACAGTTCATAATTTACAGTACATAGTAATTTACAATGGTAAAATGTTCTCCAAGTAAATTTAATTTTTGAGGCTCATCCTGTGATGTGATGAACAGTGTTTGAAAACAACTAGAAAAAATAAACTAAAAATGAAATTTCAACTTGGTTCGGAACAAATACGTCCTTGTAACAATACGTCCTTGTTTCACTTTGTCAGGGGACGGGGATTAGTAGCCGGTCAATCGGCCCACCCCATTCCCAACCGGCCTTTATATGCTGTTAATTAGTGCTGTTCTTGACCGTTTTGTCTGTTTGTGTTCATCTAAACTCTTCAGATCATCTATGTTTTGTAACGTGTAGTCATTGGTTGGTTAAATAAACAGATAGATAGATAGAAATAGAAAGCTATATTTTAAGTTTTTTTGGCTGGAAGGATAAAAATATTACATCTTCAAAAAATCAGAAGTTTCAAGGATACAGCCTTACTAAAAATTACAGTTGTTTATGATTTGCGGTGAGGGAAATTTAATGAATTACAAGTGTGAAAAACAGTGCTGTAAAAATTAATTAAAAAAGCGTTACTGATTTTACAAAACTTATAAAAACGGTAAAAAGCCTGTTACAGATCCGAAATTTTACAACTCGTAAAAACTGTAAAAATTAGATTTCCAAATAAGAAAAGCAAAAATATTAAAAACATTTTTACAGTTATTAATAGTTGCAAAATTAATTTATTAACAAAACAATTACTAACAAACTAATCAAAAATTACCAGTTTTTTAACACTTTTTAAACTTTTAAACAAGAGCAAAAATAATATCTTTTTAACATGCAAATTAACATTACTTAAAGAATTAAATAATAACTAAAATTAACTTGTAAAATTGTTTTCAGCATTTTACTTGCAACTTACCACCACTTCAACAGAGTTGCTGTTTTGACCCTGTTAAGTTTGCTGCATCATTTATCTGGGTTTCATGTAGAGGGGGGAAATATTATAGCAGAAAGGGGGGAAAATATCCGTGTGCGTTCATTACCGAGACATATCCGTGTGCGTTCATTACCGAGAATTGCTTTACCGAGAATTGCTTTACCGAGAAAATTGGCGCACGTTAATTCAAAATTTTGCTTAACCGAGAAAGTCCAAGTAAATGGATTTTGCTTAAGCGAGAAAACGCATAACCGAGAATTGCTTAACCGAGAATTGCTTAACCGAGAATTGCTGGAAACTACCTATGTAAACAATTATTTACACTTGGATATGCTCCTAAAATAATATTTTACTCAACTTAAGCTAGTTAATTTAATCAATTTAACATAACTATTGATTCAAAGTTACATACGGATTTTACTCGTTTTTCATTCCAAACAGATAACAACTAACAATACCGTAAAAGCAAAACACTATTTCAATCACAACAAATACACGCAGCGTATATAAACAGGCACACATATAATCCGGATTTGGCATAAAAATTTGCACAGTTCGACATTTTGAGATCACAAATATAAGAGGCATAGTCTAGTCGATGGCTGACTTTCTGGTCAGTCGCCCATGTAGCCTAGATACTCGGCCAATCCATGGACATCTAGATTTTCTACAGCAAATGGATCCTCATCTGAAATAAAATAGAAAATAAAATAAGAATGCAATTTAGAAATAATTTTCATTCATACATTTACGACAACAGAACACACTTTAACAAGAGATACAGGACCCTTCAAAAACATAAGGCACTAGCCAAATACGCATTCCAGAATCAGAGCTGCAAAAATTCAGTAAAACTTCATCACATTCACGATCATAACTGGAAACATGTACTTTCACAGAAATTGCGTAGAAAACTAAGTTGGACCTTCAATTTCTGATTCGGTTTCACTTCCGCTTGTATCTAATGCTTCCACGTTTTCCGCTGGATCTAATTCTCCGTTAGCTGCGTCCACATTTCCTGCAGGAACATGGCCACCGTTTTCCTCGTCATCAACTTAAAGCAAAATAAATGAATAGTTAAAAATTCATTTAATTTACTACCATAATCTTTCCGTATCACCACAACGGCGCCTACATAAGTTTCAAGGGGATTAAATTTCTAAGCCAACTTTAGAGGGGTCTACGTTGACTGAAACTAAAATTGAAACTGAAACTATCCTGATTCTGGAAAAGGCACTGAAGCCACTGGCGTATCCAGGATTTGGTGACAGGGGTGGCGGTAAACTTTTCTTACCGGGGGGTATGGGGGCAGAGTGCCCCAGAAGTTGAAGAAATTTTTTGTTTTTGCAATAAAAACGGTATATATTGTTTCAACGGCGCGAATCTTGTTGTTTGTTGCCCTTTTGCTTATTTTTCTCCTTAATTTTTTCTTTCTTCGAATCGCGACGGAGGACATTCCCCGCCCCCACTGGGTCCGACTGATCCTGACTGAAGCAGGAACTAAAATGCATCTAAGCTAAGCTTTCTAAGAAAAATAACCCATCTTTACCAGACAAAGACTGAGACAAAATGCTTGCATCCCGTAATTTCTACTTTTACCTGTTTCAGCGTCCATTGGGATTTTTGACACGGCATAGGACACGCCACGAAGGTATTCCATCTGATTTATTTCCCCCAAAGTAAAATATTTGGCAGACAAATTATTGACACGCGCATTGATGGCCTCATACTTGCGATTACGGCGGACAAGCTGCTCGCCTCTTTCCAGCTTAACGGCGGTCGAACTGGTTTGGCTTTCAATGAGGCCAATTTTGGTGAGCAGAATGCGATGATACGTTTACCTTGGTGCACCTCGCCCGCTAAAAGCCAATTCTCACCTTCCCGATCCCTGGCCCACATACCGGCAATGACCAGTTGTTGTGCAGTAGCTGGAATTGGTGGTGTGGTCGATCGTCGATGTCTGGCAAGTGATTGGACCACTCTAGCTGAAGGAGGCATTTCATCGGCTACGGCAGGAGGCAGCACTCCAACACACTCTCTATAGATCTGTTGGCACGGTATGAACTCACTAGCGGCTCGATGCTTCATTTCAGAAATAGCCCTTCTAACGCCCACACCAGAATCGTCGGCCGCATGGTTATGTTGCCCTGTTGCTACAAACCCAACTCCACCCAGCTCAGATTTCCCTCTACCCGAACAGTTCGAATTCACACAACGCCAGTACTCAGTAGTCTGCGTCTGTTTATTTTTGCGATAAACGTAACCACCAGAAGCTATTTGCTGCCTTCCTCGGCAAGATCTCAAAACTTCCATAATATAGTAAACTGAAAACAATAAAATTATAATGCAAGGGCAAACAACAAGATTCGCGCCGTTGAAACAATATATACCGTTTTTATTGCAAAAAACAAAAAATTTCTTCAACTTCGGGCAGTAACTTGCCCCCATACCCCCGGTAAGAAAAGTTTACCGCCACCCCTGTCACCAAATCCTGGATACGCCAGTGGCTTCAGTGCCTTTTCCAGAATCAGGATAGTTTCAGTTTCAATTTTAGTTTCAGTCAACGTCGACCCCTCTAAAGTTGGCTTAGAAATTTAATCCCCTTGAAACTTATGTAGGCGCCGTTGTGGTGATACGGAAAGATTATGGTAGTAAATTAAATGAATTTTTAACTATTCATTTATTTTGCTTTAAGTTGATGACGAGGAAAACGGTGGCCATGTTCCTGCAGGAAATGTGGACGCAGCTAACGGAGAATTAGATCCAGCGGAAAACGTGGAAGCATTAGATACAAGCGGAAGTGAAACCGAATCAGAAATTGAAGGTCCAACTTAGTTTTCTACGCAATTTCTGTGAAAGTACATGTTTCCAGTTATGATCGTGAATGTGATGAAGTTTTACTGAATTTTTGCAGCTCTGATTCTGGAATGCGTATTTGGCTAGTGCCTTATGTTTTTGAAGGGTCCTGTATCTCTTGTTAAAGTGTGTTCTGTTGTCGTAAATGTATGAATGAAAATTATTTCTAAATTGCATTCTTATTTTTTTATTTTCTATTTTATTTCAGATGAGGATCCATTTGCTGTAGAAAATCTAGATGTCCATGGATTGTCCATCTAGGCTACATGGGCGACTGACCAGAAAGTCAGCCATCGACTAGACTATGCCTCTTATATTTGTGATCTTAAAATGTCGAACTGTGCAAATTTTTATGCCAAATCCGGATTATATGTGTGCCTGTTTATATACGCTGCGTGTATTTGTTGTGATTGAAATAGTGTTTTGCTTTACGGTATTGTTAGTTGTTATCTGTTTGGAATGAAAAAACGAGTAAAATCCGTATGTAACTTTGAATCAATAGTTATGTTAAATTGATTAAATTAACTAGCTTAAGTTGAGTAAAATATTATTTTAGGAGCATATCCAAGTGTAAATAATTGTTTACATAGGTAGTTTCCAGCAATTCTCGGTTAAGCAATTCTCAGTTAAGCAATTCTCGGTTATGCGTTTCTCGCTTAAGCAAAATCCATTTACTTGGACTTTCTCGGTTAAGCAAAATTTTGAATTAACGTGCGCCAATTTTCTCGGTAAAGCAATTCTCGGTAAAGCAATTCTCGGTAATGAACGCACACGGATATGTCTCGGTAATGAACGCATACTGATATTTTCCCTTTCTGCTATAATTTCACATGAAACCCAGATAAATGATGCAGCAAACTTAACAGGGTCAAAACAGCACCCTGTTTAAGTGGTGGTAAGTTGCAAGCAAAAATGCTGAAAACAATTTTACAAGTTAATTTTAGTTATTATTTAATTCTTTAAGTAATGTTAATTTGCATGTTAAAAAGATATTATTTTTGCCTTGTTTAAAAGTTTAAAAAGCGTTAAAAAACTGGTAATTTTTGATTAGTTTGTTAGTAATTGTTTTGTTAATAAATTAATTTTGCAACTATTAATAATTGTAAAAATGTTTTTTAAATTTTTGCTTTTCATTGGAAATCTAATTTTTTAGTTTTTACGAGTTGTAAAATTTCGGATCTGTAACAGGCTTTTTACCGTTTTTATAAGTTTTGTAAAATCAGTAACGCTTTTTTACTTCATCTTACAGCACTGTTTTTCACACTTGTAATTCATTAAATTTCCCTCCACCGCAAATCATAAGCAACTGCAATTTTTAGTAAGGCTGTATCCTTGCAACTTCTGATTTTCTGAAGATGTAATATTTTTATCCTTCCAGCCAAAAAAACTTAAAATATAGCTTTCTATTTCAATCATCTATCTGTTTATTTAACCAACCAATGACTACACGTTACAAAACATAGATGATCTGAAGAGTTTAGATGAACACAAACAGACAAAACGGTCAAGAACAGCACTAATTAACAGCATATAAAGGCCGGTTGGGAATGGGGTGGGCCGATTGACCGCTATGAATCCCCGTCCCCTGACAAAGTGAAACAAGGACGTATTGTTACAAAGGACGCATTTGTTCCGAACCAGGTTGAAATTTCATTTTTAGTTTATTTTTTCTAGTTGTTTCGAAACACGTTCATCACATCACAGGATGAGCCTCAAAAATTAAATTTACTTGTAGTGAACATTTTTAACATTGTAAATTACTATGTACTGTAAATTATGAACTGTATATTACAAAAATTACAATGTGAAGTTTAATTAAAAAAATCATAAATTTCTTCTTCAGCGGCGATTAAATTTTTACTATCATTAATATTGGTAAAATTGCGTTAATTTATAATTTGTATAAATATACAGTTATCGCCAATAGTAAAATGTTCTCCCAAGTAAATTTATATATTTTGAGGCTCAACTTCTGTGATGTGATGAACAAACAGTGTTTGAAAACAACTAGAAAAAATAAACTAAAAATAAAATTCTTCATAGTTCGGAACAAATAGAAAGCTATATTTTAAGATTTTTTGGCTCGAAGGATCAAAATATTCTATCTTTAAAAAAAATCAGAAGTTTCAATGACACAGCCTTACTTTAAACAACAGTTGTTTATAATTTGCGGTGAGAGAAAATTAATGAATACGTTTGATGTACAATGAATACGTCATACATTTGATGCCTATGTAGTATATATCTGAGCTTCAAAAACCAGATACTGAAGGTGTATCCCGATCATACGTGTGCTCAGGGGGGGTTTGGGGGGGGGGCCTGAGCTCACCCCCCCAGAGGAGTCCCTCACCCCCCCCCCCCCAGAATCCGGATTTTCCGGTAAAAAACCGGAAAAATCGGGTTTTTCGGCGGCCTTCGGCCGCCCTTCACCCCCCAGAACTTCCCCTCCTGCACATGTCTGATCCCGATCATAGCAGGTTGACATTTGATTATCTCTCTAACAATTTGCTGTTTTTACAGTCATAGTAAGCCAGCCTCCCATAGACTAAGGGTGTACTGTATATACATCATGAGAAAAATTTGACAACGAGTTTAGTTTTCAGTATATACTTCAAAGATTTAACCAACCAGTACAATCAATCGTGTGAAATATGAAAATGGGGAAAATGCAGCAAAGACAATTCTCCCCATTAATTCCGTTGGCTGTTGTGATCAGCTATTACCCTTGCTATTTACGTGCTCAGCTATTACGTGGCACGTGCTCAGCTAATGTTATGCTCAATTACAGGAGCTCAGTTTATCAGCGTCTTATTTCGATTACCCCCACCACGCAAAATCCTTAAAACTTAACCAAATGAGCTAAAATTTGGTGAGGGTATGTTTTCGACCACGCTGAGTTCAAATATCTCAAACATTTTTCGATTTCGCGAAATTCGATTTTTTTTCCGATTGCAAGGGGGCACCAAGGAAATCCGAAAAATTTTTTTCTTCGATTTTGCTGAAAAGATGTATAGGGGTTTTCGGGGTCGAAGAACACGAATCTGAAGTCCGTTTCTCGAGTCAGCTTTTTGTTAGCTCAGTCTTGGCTCAGTATAAGCTAAAGATTTAAGCATAAGATGTAAGCTTATACTCAGTTAACGAAAAGCTGAATCGAGAAACGGATTTCAGATTCGTGTTCTACGACCCCGAAACCCCTATATACATCTTTTCAGCAAAATCGAAGACAAAAAATTTTTCGGTTTCCCTTGGTACCCCTTGCGAATCGAAAAAAAAATCGAAATTCGCGAAGTCGAAAAATTTTGCGATATTTGAACTTAGCGTGGTCGAAAACATACCCTCACCAAATTTTAGCTCATTTGGTTAAGTTTTAAGGATTTTGAGTGGTGGGGGTAATCGAGATAAGACCCAGTTATCATTCCCTGGATTTATCGAATGACAACCGGTTTCAGCTAAAAAACTCAAACTCACTCCAGTAGCCAAATCTGAAAAAATTGAGTTATTATCTTCTCCTTCTTCATCTACAATTCGGTGTATATGAAATTTCTAATCGAAATTAGCTCAAGTGAACTATCCAAACATAGGCCACATCATCGGCCCGCGCTGGCCGTGCGGGTAGCATAATTAGGCCCGTCCCACCCCGCACCGCCCCGCGGGTACCCGCGACCCGTATATATACAGCTCTAAAATAATAGAGTCTAGGCCTAGGAACAGAAATGTGAAATTTCTTTACATTTTTATTTTAAATCGACAGCTCTGCTGGCTTAGTTACCCAATATTAGGGATGTACGCTAAAATTATATTCTTAGTTCTCTATAAACTCATCCCATGTTACCTATCAGGAAGCAATGCAATATTTTGATGTGCCCTTCCTCTTTCAAAACGTCATTTCTGACATTGACTGCAAAGACAATTAATTGTGAAAGAGGGGAGCCGAGACATTTGGGCCTTCTGCTCCACTATGCAAGGCATTGTGGTTTGTTAGGGCTTTCTCTGGCTCTGCCGCTCTATTGGAAACTCCGATGCTACTTTAGTTAGCCTTTTCTCCCAATGTTATTCCATTTATAAGATGCTTTTTCGGTAACACCAACCTACCTGAGTGTCACACCTGTTTGTCCCTGGCCGTCTCAAATCAAAGAAACTGCCACAGCTTGATTCTCTCATCGTCAACTTTGAGTGAAATGACAACCTTAAATTTTCCTGTTGCTAAGTTGTGTTTTCATCAATCCTTCGGTGTGTTCCTTTCAGAAAATGTAAGTGATGAGATGAGATGAGACTAAAGGATAACTTAACTAAAGCAAGAGTGCAGAAAGTGATAAAAGTGGTGATAACAGTGATAAAAGTAGAAATTCTATTTCTATTCTATGTACTTAGTGAGAGCAAAAATTATGCTTTACATGTCTGACCTGCAAATTGAGCCCTCTCACACCGCTCGTATATAGATTGAGATACGGGGTCTCAAACGGGGGTCGTGCTCACTCAAGCTTATTATATTTGTACGTGCTGTGTTGTAAACGTTAGAAGATTAGATCCCCCAAATTAGGCCCCTATTTAAGCTAAGAGTAGTGATAAGCAAAGAGCGATTACCGCCAACCTCCGTTAGATTAGACTCCACGCCCATGTATGTAGGTAGGTAGGTTAGGGGCAATGTAAAGAGATACCGCAATTGTTACCGCAATAGTGTGAGGAGAATTTTCTGTAGTTTTCGTGAAACCAAGAGTACATAATAGAATAAGAGGCCAGACCCTGGTGCATCCCTACTTTATGTACACGAAGTTTATTGTTGACTGTCTATGAACCGTAATGTTAAGTTTCAGCGCTTATTGTTTCCTTTTTATTTGGTTTAAGGTTGGCCAGGAGTCGAGGCGGTGCTGTGAGCGGTCCATCCAGTGTCGCTCAGTCTGGCTCAGCGAGCAGTCGGCGAGGCGGAGGAGGAGCCTCCAGTGTCGTTGGGGACGCTCGAGTTCCGCTGGATTTCCCGGTTGGCACCGTTTCAGCCCGATCTCAGGACTCCACCAAAAGTCTGAAGCTGCCAAAACCTGCTGTCATAAGTTTGCCCATGTGCGTTTGACAAATTGTAACTGAAGGCTAAAACTTAAACATTTACAGCCTTTCCCTACACTATGGCATTTGGCGTTTCCGAATTTAGATTTTTGGAGTGTCTTCTATGTATGACAAAACGCTTTTTAAAGAAAGTTTAGAGCAATCTTTATAGTAGTTTTTTTAGGTTTTAAGCGTTGTTAAATCCTTTTCACAAACATAAAGGTCTAAGCTTATAAGCTAGGATAAGAAACGTGTGGAGTGAGTTTGTCTTAGAACTTCCACATAGTTTTCGAACAAGCCAGAGCTAATCTCTCTGCTTTCTCCTTACGAGGACGTCGAAGAAAAATGGCCAATGAAATTCAAAATTATTCATGGGTTCCACTCAAGTTGTAATTAACAATGTATTATCGTGTGATTGGAATGAATCGTTCGTGTAATTTTAATATTTTTTATTTTAATTTAGTATTTGCGATTGGTTCTTCTCATGTGGGTTTGGTGCTACTGCTAGTCGTCTATACTGTGGTTGGGGCAGGGATTTTCCATATCGTCGAGCTTCCGAATGAGATCAAGATGCGCGAGGAAAAGCTGGATCAGCCGTGGCAGATGCACGATGAACTCCTGGAGTTCCTGTGGAACGCCAGCCAGGTGGGCCGCTCTGTAACGGTTGGTTCTGTGTGCTTCTAACTTCTCAGATTCTATATTTAAAACTTTTCTATCACTGAACCTTATGTAGCAACAAATAGAGCCAAGAACATAAGGTTAGCTATTTGCCAGCCAACCTCTACTCCTTCAATACCAAACAATTAGTCGTTATCCGAACCTTTGCCCCTAGGAAAAACATTCGCATTGTTTGGTGAAAGCATTAATTTATATACTCTAATGAATTTACAAAATATTAAGAGTTTTGATTTGTTGTCCTGCGATACGTTCTTTTGTCGCTTCAGTCTGGTATGATGAAGGAAGACTGGAAGGACGAGGGAATTGTTGGACTCAACGAAATCGAAACGAAACTGATTCAGTCTGTTGACGCGAGACATATCAAGCTTTCCCGATATCCAGAATCGATCCAGGGTCATTTGGTCATTTCCTGCATCAATTTTTTTCGCTTCAACTGTCATAACCACAATAGGTTTGTGAAACAGACACTGTGCGGAATGCAGATATACAATGTCAACTTCAATAAGAGACTTCTAGATTTTAGGTGAAGCTGCGCAAATAGGTTGTTTTATACATACGTTATAAAATTGCTAGATACGGAAGACATGTATTCGACCACCATCATTGCCTGCACTGAGTGAAATGTCCAATTATTTAACTTAACGGTTACGATATTGACCGTTAAGTTATACTCTTATAAAGAATCTTATGTATGTTCTCGTCTTGATTTGTGGAGACATTCTAGCATTAGGCATACATATTTTAGGTTACGGACATATGGTACCACAGACTATGCAGGGGAAAATTATCTGTATAGTGTTTGGACTATTTGGCATTCCTTTACTGCTGATCACGATTGCCGACATTGGCAAGTTTCTGGCCGACTTTATTCTGTTCGTCTACAGAACCTGTCGCCGCGTCAACGCCAGCATCAAGCGTTTTTTTTTCGCCCAATTTGTACGCCTGAAACGCCAGGTTGGAAAAGTGAATGACGAAGAGTGGAAGGAGACAGGAGCGAGCAATTATGAATCAGTAATTATTTTGTATATTTCATTAATGCTTAAGCTTAAGGTATGACAGTGTATATCTTATAAACTTGTTCCAGTTGCTTGACTGTACACTATATATCTTAGAAGTACAGTACCATAAATAATGGTATCGCCTTAAATCCCTCAGTCCGAAACAGGAGAGAGTCAATGGGTGCTGTGAACAGAAGAGAGTCAACAGGCGCTGTGAAACTCCTTCCACAGGGAGAACTTTTCCCTGGAGTCGCTATCTAGTTCTTCCCAAGAGGGACAGCCAGCGTTTTCTTGATATAGATGAAATCCACCCCACCCAGTGTGGTGCTACTGTAATGTAGTCTGAGTGGAGGTGTTCCTTTCACTCAGTTAATAATATCACAGGTGCGCTGATTACAGGACGACGATCTGCGAATCCCAATTTGGATGGTTTTGCTGTTTCTAAGCATTTACACAGCTACCAGTAGATATCTGTTCAAACTCTTGGAAGGATGGAATTATTTTGATGCATTCTATTTCTGTTTCATCACCATGGCTACAATTGGTACGGTACGCAGAAAATCGCTGTACTAGCTAAGTAAAAATGGTGAAAAGTAAATTCAATTTAACTCTTTTCTCTTTCAGAACAAATTGTAGAATGATTTAGAGACAGGTATATAAATCTAATTTTTCTGTGTGTATTCATGATACTGTAATTTGTGACGATTTACAAGTAAATTTTGCCGTTTTAGGATTCGGAGACATCGTACCCTCACGACAGATGTACATGTTTTTCACTCTCATCTACATCATCATAGGACTGGCCATACACAACCATGTGCATCGATTTGGCAGGAACAGAATACATTAGAAAAATCCATTATTTTGGACAGAAGATTGAAACCGCCAAAGACAAGATGGCCGTGGCCATGGCTAGCGGCGTTCATGTAGGCGAAGACGTCATGAGACAGATAGTACAAAGTCGGCTAATGGATGCCAAAGTAATGGCCCTCTTGAACCGCCGGGGCAGTCTGATTAACGAAGAGCTGGCATCGGAACTGGCCCAGATCAGTGGCAGTCCAGAAGCCCTCAACGAGCAACTGATGCGTCGACTGTATCCTGAACTGGCCAATAGACCAGGAGCCTGGAATAATATCCTCTGGGAACCGTTATCGCCGCATGTGCGAAAAATACTGAAACCGAACATTAAGGTAATTATCAAAAAGAAAGCGAAAGGGGGAGGGAATAACAACAAAAAACAACAAAAATTACAATACATACGTCTAAAGTCTTACTGTTGACGAGTAATATCACCTCAAAGTTGAGATCTCATGTGTCAAACATAGGAAACTAGAAAAGTATTGTCATTTTTCACGTGCGCCAAAAGATCTCACGACAAACGAATCTGGAGATTATATTCATAAATTACTGCCAAAATATTAAATTGTGTTACTGTGAATTAAAATTTAAATTTAGGCTTTTAAAAATTTTTAATTATTTTTTGAATGTTTAAAATTTGAATTGATATAAACACATTTCGATGCTGTACACGTAGTGCAGTATACGTATCGCAGCGGTAGCGGTCTTGATCGATACGGATGCTAGAGACATCGAAATGTATTGAAATATTAGCTTACTGCATGTCATAGCGTCGCAAGCAACATTGACAAT
>JASAND010020241.1:0-26839 GCA_030248195.1 Trissonchulus latispiculum
GATTGGCTGTTGGCTACCCTCAGCCACCAAACGGGGATCTCTTGTCGGCCATCCTCCCCCCCTCCCCCACTAAACGGAGGGAAGTATGCTTTGTCGATCAGAGCAACCTCCACACCAAAGGGGGGACATTCGCGTACTGTGGTCATGGCACTATTACTTGCCAAGAATGCCAAGAAGAGGAGCACTCTAATGGCTTACTCTTTTTCTTATATATAGTACAATTATGCACTTTTTGTGGTAACGTTTATGGCATTTCCCACAATTTTCGGTTTGGGTTACGTCTGATGATGCAATTAAGCAAATTATTCGGAGTTTTTTGTGTAATTGAGTTTGGAAAAAATGTTTAAGCCAATGTTTACTACATCTGTCTATGATATTTTCAGAATTAATGCCAATATCTGGTAATTAACAGTTTGTCAGTGTCAAAAGCTTGGATTTTTCCGTTTTTGACACTACTTTATCACGTCAGGTAATAATTATTTGACATAATTTAATTCTAGCTGCGCGCAGCTTTTGATCCAATTTCTAGGATTTGGTTATTGATGGGATTGAAGCTTTAGGAACCTCCAGTTTTTATTGGTTGCAATGCAAACTAACGTTCAGATTATCATTAATGTTGTGGTATCTGAGATTGCATTCTGTCATCTTTTTCTTTCTTAGAAGCACAGAAACAGGTTTATCAGGTCCACCTGAAGTATGTCTTACTATGGAACGATAGCAAGGAAGAGGAGGCAGTGAATGAGTGCTATGCTGAGGATGCAGTTGTACTGGCCCCGAATACTACTCCAATTGTCGGCAGAAAAGGTCAGGTACACATTAAGCCTATGATATCAGCATTATGTTAATGTCAGCATACAGGAGTATAAAGGCTACGCTCTTTAGCATAAGTTACGCTCTTACGAACCCCAACCTAAGTGGCTGTCCGATTCCGTTCTGAATCCAACTTTCCGATTGCGAATTTCCGATCCGACTCCGAATGTCTTGTACAATCTGAATGTCCTACCTAACTAGGCTGTCCGATTCCGACTTTCGGGTCCCTGGAACCCCTTCCGATTCTCTCCGAAACAGATAAACTGCAATTCATTACGAAACACAAGACTCCGATTATTTCCGCAACAGCTAAAACTATCTCCGATCCACTCCGCATCGGCACAAAGTAACTTTTTATTTAAATAGTGACCCCTATACACAAGCACACTACTTAGTTCCGATTTATTTCCGAGTGCACGCATGAATTGGGCCTCTTTAGCATAAGCCAAACACATCTCCACACGTTGAATCCCAGTAAGCCAAAAAAATTGTTTATTTTGCATCTACATACCTAGTTGACATGCATGCCCTTTGACTGGTTGTAGTTATTCAATTGGCAAGAACTGACCTGAACAGCAATTGAACAATAAATATCTTTAACTTGTTAGTCCATTGTAGGGGTTTTTCGTGAAACTTTTTCGGCAGGCTAAAAGCTATAGAGATTTTCTATTCTAGAATTCCAGCATAAAACTTTTTCTGGTGTTCATATTGACGTCCAAGCAGGTTCATTTGACGAAGTGATTGATTGCGAGTCAACGATTGTGGCAAGATTTTCTGGCAAAGCAACAGATTCGGCAGGAAATCGTGTATGCTGCAAGTAAGAAGCAGATAGGAATGTAAGTAGGAATCTATGAAAGAAATAGACGTATCGTGGTCTACTGTAGTTCTCAACAGAGTAAAACTCAGATCAGGTATCAAAGGCGCCCGCTTTTCATCCCGATTGTCTCAGATTAACAACAGCCTGTACGGGAACTATCGTCTACGATAAACTATCATAAAACAATCAGAACTGATTCCATGTTTTAATATTTTGAACGGCTGAGTTATTACACGTTTTTACTTTTCTGCATAATCCCTAATGAGCTGGCTAACCACGTTGAGCTAATGACGAATCGGATCTTTTCAGGATAACCCTCCCAGGCCCGGATTCCGCAAAACTTGACCAAATCAGCTTAAATTTAGTGTGGGGATGTTTTCGACCACGCTGAATTCAAATATCGCAAAATTTTTCGATTTCGCGAAATTCGATTTTTTCGATTCGTAAGGGGGGACCAAGGGGAACCAAAAATTTTTTGTCTTCGATTTTGCTGAAAATTTGTATTCAGGGGTTTTCGAGGTCGCAGAACACGAATCTGAAATCCGTTTTTCGATTCAGCTTTTCGTTGGCTCAGTATAAGCTTACATCTTAAGCTTAAAACTTTAGCTTATACTGAGCTAACGAAAAGCTGAATCGAAAAACGGATTTCAGATTCGTGTTCTGCGACCTCGAAAACCCCGGAATACAACTTCTCAGCAAAATCGAAGACAAAAATTTTTCGGTTCCCCTTGGTCCCCCTTACGAATCGAAAAAATCGAATTTCGCGAAATCGAAAAATTTTGCGATATTTGAAGTCAGCGTCGTCGAAAACATATCCACACCAAATTTCAGCTCATTTGGTCAAGTTTTGCGGAATTTGGGCCTGAGGGGTTATTCTGAAAAGATCCGACGAATATTGGTATCCGAGACGAAGAAGACGAATATGAGAAGGATGAAGTACAAATTTCGGCCTAGTAGATGAGAATTGTTTTCAGGTAAAATTTAAATCTGTTTTGGCTAAAAAAGCGAGAGTTCCCCCGGAGAACCTCCCCAAGGGAGGTCCCCTTGGGGGGGGAGGGGAGTTAACAGGTAGTTAAACTACAAAAAAGCAAAGAGATCGAATGACTGAATCACCTGAAAATCAGTTGAAAAGGGGGTGTTTTGCAGGTTTTGGGTTTGGGGAGTTCTGGGGAGGGGCTTATATTAATCGATTATAGTTGGCTGTTTCCCCAAATAGAATAAAGTTTAGATACAATATACCTCTTCTATAAACGTAGACCGAATTCAAGATTAGCGCATTAAAAGTTTAATAGTCGTTCTTTAATAATCCCCAGTGTTATTTCATCATAACAAACTAATTTTAATCTAGTCCATTTAATCTTTAAACAGGAACGACCTACATAATTTGATAAAAAGGTCCTGAGCTTTGTTTTTCATTACGACATTGAAGTGACAGTTCCAGCAGAATTTAATGTTTTATTTCAGGGGAATAATGGTTTACTCCAAGAATCCGCTGAAAATTGTCTGGGAATGCTTCAATACTACATAGAATCACAAGAATAATAG
Organism: Trissonchulus latispiculum; assembly: GCA_030248195.1. Taxonomy (NCBI): domain Eukaryota; kingdom Metazoa; phylum Nematoda; class Enoplea; order Enoplida; family Ironidae; genus Trissonchulus; species Trissonchulus latispiculum. Next base: position 3,173 of record JASAND010020241.1, read on the forward strand.
TGAAATGGAAATATCCAACTGCATCGACTCATCTTGTGAAGCATTTATGTCACATTTATATAACTGTACAAGCATAGGTAACTAGATACTTACTGTACGTCTCTCTCTCTGGCTAGAATAAAGCTTTACTTAAAATTTACAGTTTATAGTGTTTGTTTAGTATAATTCCACTATAAGTAGGTAGTGATTCTTTCCGGGTATTATATGTGTGATATTGCGTATAAAGTTTTGTGTTTTAACATGATAAAACCACACAAAAGACTGGTAGCTACATTTCGCCGAACAAAAAAGGAATCTTATTTCAGTCGGTGTATGTATTCTCACTTCGCAAGTAAGTGTTATTACGCATTCGAAATGAAGATTTAACTTTCATGAGTTCCTTGAAAACCTCAGGGGATCCATTCAATTTAAAGAGATTGCACAACTCTGCAGACTGGTGTATTTTTTGCATTTTTTACTAAAATCAAATAACCTGTTCAAATAGTCTAGCAAACTTAAACTGGACCAAAAGAGTGAATTTTGTGGAGAGTTTATTATTCAAGTTACATAAGTATGACAATGTATATGTCGTAGCGTATAGTGATATTCCGCGTAATGACATATTGCGCTAGCGTGTAGTGTAATCACACTCTGCGCGCGCGTGCAGTGTCATTACCGTAAGCCTTTGTTGAGAAGAAATTACAAAAGATAGTTGAAGTGTTTTAAAACACATGCATATAAAGCGTGATTGTATCAACATATTGAGGTGAGGTCAAGAGTATCCAACAGGACAAAGGCATTTCATAATTTTAGAAGTGTAAGACGGGGTAACATCCTTTGCTGCTTATTCTGAACGAAATCATCTAAACAAACGTAACATAGTAAAACTTCACTAAAACTGAGCAGCCGTTACTGTAAAGGCATGCTTTTAAGTGTTGAATTGAAATTTGAAGCGTTGAAATTAAAATTAGATTTTAAATTATCATTTTCTAAAATAAACAATTTGCAAATAGAAATTTGCAATTATTTTACTTTTTAATAAAAGGATTTTATTCAGTTCTTCTAAAGCAGTTTGCTGTAGCTTAACGTTTTATAGCAGCAAAGATAAGGTTAAAGAGATCCTATGTATGAAATTCATCTTAACCACACATTTTATAACTTCGCAGAAATTTAGATAACTTTGCAGTGTGAATAAAATCCTTTTATTAAAAAGTAAAATAATTGCAAATTTCTATTTGCAAATTGTTTATTTTAGAAAATGATAATTTAAAATCTAATTTTAATTTCAACGCTTCAAATTTCAATTCAACACTTAAAAGCATGCCTTTACAGTAACGGCTGCTCAGTTTTAGTGAAGTTTTACTATGTTACGTTTGTTTAGATGATTTCGTTCAGAATAAGCAGCAAAGGATGTTACCCCGTCTTACACTTCTAAAATTATGAAATGCCTTTGTCCTGTTGGATACTCTTGACCTCACCTCAATATGTTGATACAATCACGCTTTATATGCATGTGTTTTAAAACACTTCAACTATCTTTTGTAATTTCTTCTCAACAAAGGCTTACGGTAATGACACTGCACGCGCGCGCAGAGTGTGATTACACTACACGCTAGCGCAATATGTCATTACGCGGAATATCACTATACGCTACGACATATATATTTTCTGAAAGCTCCGAAATCAGAGATTTCAAAAAATTTTAAAAATTCTAAAATTTTAGAATTTCAAATTTCAGAAATTTTAGAAACTGTAGGAAAAGAAAAAATATAATAAAAGTAGTCGAGTTTGGGGCTTGTAGGAATCTGGTGGGGGCCCCCAAAATTGGAAGAGAAAATTAATCTTTTAATTGCTCTCCTGCTGAGACGTTGGTCTGTATTAAAGAACGGTGGAAAGGTCAAATGCAAAGGTCAATAGTTTGGGGGCCCATCAGATTCTTTAACTGCAAAATTAGTACAAAATATTGCAACTTTCTAAAACAGTAGTTAAAGTTAGAGCAATGTTATAAGGTTTTACTGTATTACAATAAATTTCACAATTAAAAGCTAAAGCTTCTCTACAGTGCGAATCTCATTCAATGTTCAACTCTTATATATCAAACAATATTGCACAAAGTTACACAGTCTAATTTTAGCTTTAAGGACATTACTGTTTTTAGGAATTAATTTAGTCTTAAATTTAAAAATTCAATTTTCTGAACATTTCTATGTAGTTATCGTAGAACTCTATTTTAATCCAGGGCCCAGGCAACTTAAAACTTACTTACTTACTTAATTAAATCAATTTCATTTATTCATTATATTTACGCTTTCAATAAGTTTAATTGCATAATAATACTTTTAAAATATTTTAAAACTGCTTGAATTCCAAAACAGGAGACTTCTAAATTCAATATAACTTTGTACTTTTGCACTAACTTTGCAGTTAGAGAATCTGATGGGGCCCCCAAAGTATTGACCTTTACATTTGACCTTTCCATTTCTCTTTAATACAGACCAACATCTCAGCAGGAGAGCAATTAAATTATTAATTTTCTCTTCCAATTTTGGGGGCCCCACCAGATTCCTACAAGCCGAGTTTGGTATCAAATGAAAGGTCTCGTTCAGGAGAACGCGAATATGTATCAATTTTGTGGATTTGAGGCGGCACGTCCAGCGGACCCATATCCCGAAAAATAAAAGTTGCTCCAATCGCTACAAACTTGGGATGATTTGAAAGCTTTCATCACGCTGAGTAAAAGTTATAATTGGGTCATCGTTCAAAAATGCTGTCTGTGAAGTGAAAGTTATTCCTCTTTAAACCCCAAAAATGGGCTGTTTGGACACTTTTGGAGGGTTTAATCCAGGCTAGCGAAAGCTGAACCAAGTCAAGCCAGTGCGCTACATTTTGCGTCTCATCATTATACACAACTTCGTAAAAATTGCAGCTTTCGATCTTCATGCATGCGTAAGATAAGCTAATTTAAACAAACTTTTCAACACATAAACATACAAACGAGTGAGCATACACAAATGTGTACTAGGTAGGTACTCATTTGTGGGAGGGGTCACTGGGGTCTAATTTGTGTAGGGGGTCAGCCGTTATCTTGCAGATTATGTCCACGGCCTTGATGACTAAGAGTGTGACGGTTGTCATACTCTTTGTTATTACGTACTCTTGGTAATACCAATACGGCATCAAAGAATTTTGCTTCTTCATTTCTTTATTAGGAAAAAGCGGGTCAGCCCGTTCCTGGAGTAAAATCAGAGACGAAATTTTTTACTGTGGCCTCGAACCTCATAATTCTGGCTAATGACCAGTTGTGTTTAATGATCGTCATAAATTATGGTGTGTTTCGGCACAAGACCGCTCATGTTGTCTCATTACCATCCGATCCGGTAGCAGTCTTCCAAACCACAGTATATATATATATATATGTATGTATAGGATATATATATTATATATATATACAGTCCATAAAGGGTACGGTTTGCATTTATATATATATGTATATACATATATATATATATATATATATATATATATATATATATATATATAATATATATAGGATAAGTTCTTGGAACTCGTGAGAGCCATGGATCATATTCCTAGTGACAAAGATATTGCCAGGTTCCCTTCCATCTACAAGTCGATGCAACCATATCAGATTTCCGGTGTTTACCCTTCTCCCCGTTTACAGTCGTTTACATACAAACGAGCTCACAGACCAAGTCCGAACTAGTAGGTCAGTTAAAAGTACTCCCGATCTTAAAAAGTCACTTTTCTAGTAGTATATATTGTATATACGATACGTATTGTATGCGATGTTGTACCAAAAACACGGTACGCCAATTTTCGTACCATATTAAACGGTACATATCGTGTATTACTGTACAACCTTTTCTGTACGGTATTAAACGGTACGTCCCGTATTACATTGTGCGGTAAGTTTTTTCTACCGTTTTGGCAAAGAACTGAACACTGATGTTAAGTAATATAAAATGAAACAAATGAAAGCAACATCAGGGGTGTATCCAGGATTATGAAAGGGTGGTTTGACCCAGTTTTTTCAAAATGGGAACAAAGCTAAGGATTTCTGAAATTTCCGAAAAGAGTTCCGGAAACCCCCAACCACCTTTTCTGGGATACGCCCTGACTACCTTTTCAGTTTGCTGCTACGTAAAAAATATTTCGATCCCGACGTAAACCTTCTGAAATTTAATTGTATCTCCAAGCATTGTTAAAATTAGAAAACAAGTCAATTAGTTAATTCAGCTTAATGATGGAAACTTCGGCCAGTGCTGCTGCACTAGGATGCTGTCAGTACGATGTCTGTCTGCCAATACGATACATAACTAACCGTACAAAATAATACGGGACCTACTGTTTAATGTAGTGCGGAAAAAGTCGTACCATACCATGCAGACGCTGCTTACGATATACGATCGAAAATTGCCGTACCGTATTAGACGTAACATCCAGAGTAGCTGATAACAGGGAGCCTGCCAGCTGTCACACTCTTATCTATTATGTACTCTTGAACGTATGACATAAAAGAAGCCGAAAAACAGGTAGGACAAATCAGAAAGGATCACTACATCATCTATTACACTAACGGGGTTTAGAAAACATTTAATCAAAGTTTTCACTAAAGTTTGATTCTCCATTCAAATACACGTATAATTGCTAAGTTAGCTGTGATTTAGGACAGTAATATTCGAACGTCGAAATGGATTCCTTAAGTTTCTGTTGCATGATTTTCTGATCCTGAGGACTGCATCCACCGGCGCACTCTTTGAACTCTCTGAATCCTTCGCAGATTTTGCCTTCTTCCATTGCCTCTATAAATGTCTTACCGCACTGCTTAATGCAGGGAGGTGTCTCTGCGGAATACAGTACTGGTACCAAAACTACAGTAACGATTATATACAGCCACGCACAATGCATGATTCAATGCGGATTGTGTGCAGGGTTTATAAAGCAAAGCAAAAAAAATGCAGTGACAGACAAACCTTCAGACACCTATTTATAGCTTTATAAGTTCTCATGGAATTCTACAGAATTTCCCATAAATTTTCTCCATCACTAATGAACCTAATCGTTCAAATGCATTTTCTCCGCGCATTATACCATTACTATTTGTGTAACAAAACTGGACTGTCTTTTCGATTTCCCAATTTGGTTTTATGGTGCCTTTGTCTTACAACACATTGATTAATGGGCAACGGCTTCCAGGTGTTTAGCTAAAACGAATAGTGAACATGAATATTTCTAAAATTCTAGATATATAAAAGCTGCCCTGAGATAGTGAGCTGTAAGGGAAACAGGCATAGGAAAGATTGATAAGCCTGTAACGGGAGTTCAGCTGATGGCCCTGTGGTGTAGTTGGTTAGCATGTCTGCTCTGGAGTCAGAAGGGCCGTGGTACGAAACTCGGCTGGGCCAATTCTTTACTTTCAATTGTGAGTGAAAAGCTGAACCTCCCTCTTCCCTTTTTTCTTCTAGGTCCTGGTTTCGTTCGTACGAGGGTGCCTGACGCCTCCTGTCTTGGGCTTGTCCTTGGTTTCTTCCTGGTCCACCAGCTCTGGTAGAAGCACTACAGAGCCACCCAGTACACATGTTTAGGCTTTCCTATTTTAAACAAATCAGGAAATTGCCAAAGTTGAATGTTTCTGAATGCAATTATCGAACTGTTACCATATCGGTAGTGGTCCATATCGGCAGTCAGTTTTGAATGACCTTATTCACAGTTAATAAAATAGTTATTATTTTATTTATGCAGTAGAATCAGAATGCGTAAAGACAGTTAAATTGATATTTAGTCAAACCTAACTAGGTCGTTTAAGCCAGAAAGTCAGAAAAAAACAGTTATATAATTCGTTTCAATAACGAATCAAAACAGGGATTGATGTTTTAGTTAATTTATTTTAAAGTGGAGGTCCATTTTTTAGTCATATTTTCGACTTTCTCCAATCTCACTGATTTTTATAAATTTTATTGTCCAAACGGTATATTTTACCGAGTTCATAAATTAAAGTCTTAGTCACTTTTTCACGTGCGCCAGAGAAATCTCACAAATGGCAAAATTACTCTGTCCAAGCTTTATATATGATATTAATTCCACGTTTCCGAACTGTGATTTGTAGGAATCAAAATTTAACATAGGTCTTTAAAAATTTTAATGAATTTTTGAAGTGTTAAAAGTTGAATTGGTACAATAAAATATTTAAAACTCAGCGACATCGGAGAAAGTAGAAAAAATGACCAAAAAATGGACCCTCGCTTAAGTCAATATAATTTATTTTTATTTAGTTTAATAACATAGCACTCAATCCAGGGTATCAACAGCCTATCCAAAAGGTTTCTGGTTAGTTAGCACAGAAAGTTTCCAATGCCGAAAGGGAGTCTCCAACTTCCCGTCGCATGTATTCCCGAGCCTCCGAGCTGCAACCCTGAGAGCACTGCTGCATGTGGTTAAATCCCTTGCAGATTTCCCCATAGTCGCGAACCGGTGCTTTAGCAGCTCTCAGAAATGGCTGAAAGCATTCCTTTAAGCAGGAATGTTGCTGCAGAGACGGCTGAGCTAACAGCAAAACGACAGCACAGGTTATAAATAGCCCGACACAGCGCATGATTCGAAATTAGAGCCAAGAATGGAATTAAATTTCTAAGAAACACGTTAAGACAACTATTTATAATTGAACGAATTCGCATAAATTTCCCCCACTTTTAGGCTATCCTTCATATGCACGCTAGGAATAACACCTTTATCACGCCTGAACACTGGATGTCTATTTTGGTCACAAAATTTGGCTAACCGATCTACATATATTTCTAAATTAGGTTTTACACTATGAGTAATTAATTAACAACTGGCATCCAGCATATTTGCGCATTGAAAGGAAACGATAGGTTTTAAACCCGAAAAGATAAAATCGAAAGTTTGTTATATTAAAACCAAATACTACATAATACATAACAGCATGATAGCTGGCTGGCATACTCTATGCATATGCGTGACTATACGTGTAAAATTCAAAAAAAAATCAAAACATGGAATTTTGTTTTTTTTTGTTTTTATTACAAAATCAAAAATCTATGCACTGATACTTGAGTTTTGCTTTACCTTCAAAAACAAAAATCAAAATTCAAATATAAAACGCTGTAGAGTGCTCTTCACACGCCAGAATTAATACTGAAGCCAATATTCAAAACCAAAATCCAAACATATTTTGCTATGGCTTTAGATATCATTCGGTTCAGCAGTGCTCGCGTTTCAGGATCACAACTTTTCGACAATTCCAGAAAAAGCAGGTTTATGTACTCAAAGGGACTTTCGTCTGAACGCATTAACTCAGTCAGTCGCACGATTAATTTTAATATCACTTTTTCCATGAAATCAGTGTCATGGAGAGAATTAAAGCACTATAACTATTTACATTTGACTTAGGAAGATGCTCTATCCAGGATATACCTTTGAGAAACAGAATCCAGTATTGACATTTAGCCTCACGTTGGCTTAGGCAGTCTTTCTTCATGAAGCCAGATTCCTTAAGTTTCATTTCCACCCACAGTTGAGATTGTTCCATTAATGTTTTCTGACCTTCAGTGGTCTAAGACACATTTCATTTCATCCCTGCATACAGAAAGCACCAATGAAGCAATCGCTGCTGATTGGTGCTGAGGTCTGTTCCGAAGTTTGCACCATCTGGTATACTGCTAGACTTAGGTACAAGCTGGGGCCCTATATTGAGCTGATGGCAATCTTTGCCTCTGCTCACAACTACGAGCTATTCTTTCTGACGTCAAGCGATCGAAAGTATGGTACATACTTTCCCGAGACGGGTACCGCTACCGGCTATGTCCTGGATATTCTGACGGGGCGAATTAATGCCACTCTACCCTATTTTGTGGCCACAAAGCGACGTGCCATGAAGACCGACTTTACCCGAATCGTTGACGCGGACGGACACAGCTTTGCCATCAACGAGTACTGGCGAACGTCAGCACTCGAAGAGGTGCACTGGCACACGGCCGTGTCAATACTGACATGGTCGCTGTTCCTAGCTATTGTACTTCTGTCTCGAGTACTGTTGAAAACGTTTGACCGATGGTTCAGCGCCAGCTACATCATTTTTGTAGCCTGTGCGCTGAATTTCATCAGCAGTGGTATAAGGAGCGATGTGGTACTATCCAAAAACATCCTACCCTTTAACAGTATGGACACGGTTAAGGAAGCGGCAAAGTTGGGCATGAAAGCGGCATTTCCCAACACAGATTCCGCGGAAGAAGAAGATTTTAGGAATTTTTTAAAAGCTGACGGTCTACAAGATACCGACTCTTTCATTGCCAAATTCGCCAATCGACCGGCCGTTTTGAGAGCGATCTCTGAAAATCCCTACCTATTCATGTTCGGCGAAACCATAATGCTAAGAACTGTGGGCCGTAGCTACAACAAACTGTACCTAATTCGTTGTACGGACGCAGCCATACTACCGTTTGTTAGTATGGTGGATCCGAACAATACCAGACTCAAGGAACAGTTGAACTTGTTCTATAACGATGCGGAAAGATACGGTCTTTTTAGTCGAATTATGAATATTCACGGATTTCGAGCCTGGTCAAAGGATCCGCTACTTCGACAACCGAATTCTTTCGGAGCCTTCGCTCTACAGGAAGTATTTGTCATTCTTCCGTGCGGTCTGGCAGTCGGGATTTTCGTGTTTCTACTGGAAGTAGTGCTAAAACCGTACACTGAGATGAATCTCTACCCTAGATTTAATTGCTTGGAAGTATGGATGTTGTAGAGCAGTCGATATTTTGGTGCAATTGGAGAACTAAAGCTAAAGTTTATCAAATTCAAGCTGCTTGCTGTTGCAATATTCTGAATGAACAAAGTCTGCCTTTGCTCAGAATTATTAATTACTATTTGAAGCTGACTAGCATTTGTGGGCAAATGATCAAAGTACTTATGACGTAAGCGTTAGTGTTAGCAACAGTAATAATTAAGAATGTACATAGCAAGCGTCGCACTCTTGTGGCCTTTCTAAGAAAGGGTAAAGTAGAGTTAAAACTAGCTCAATCCCTTTCATGAAAGAGTTAACAGAGTTAATTTTAACTCTGCGAGGTAGGGAGAGTTAAAAATGTTACTTCCGGGTGGATTCATGAAGAGTTAAATTTAACTCGCTTTAACTCTGCCCTTTTCAAGAATCACGCGCAGAGCTAAAAACCTGTGGAGTTAAATTTAACTGTACCCTTTTCACGAAAGGGCTAATTTAACTCTGTTTAACTCTTTCTTAGCATTTTCTATTCAAATTTAATCCCAGGCAAAACACGCAGGTTAAGCAGAGTTACAACTAATTGTATTCATAAAACCATGAGGATAATTTTAACTCTGTCATTTTTAACTCCTTTTAACTCTAAAGCTTTTATATAACCCTCCAGGGTAAACATAATTAAAAACGCAGAGTTAAAACTAACTCTGTGCTTTCATGAAAAGAGTTAATTTAAACTCTACTCTATCCTACCCTTTCTTGAATAGGCCCTTAGCTATTAGGCTGGGTAAATGATCTGCAGGATAACGGCTGTCCCTCCGCGCAGGGCAGTCTAAATGGTCTAGCAACAGTCACCCCACTTTCGAGGTTCAACTCATAAATAAAAGAGCGAGTACCCGTGCGCAAAACTGTACTACCGATTTGTCACTAGGGTTCAATTTGTGGGAGGAGTCAGCTTATCGTGCAGATCATGTCACCAACCTAATAAACTAAAAGTGTGACGTTTGCCACACTATCAATTGTTACTTGGCAGTCCTTTGTCACTTTATGTTGAGAAAAAGTTTGCTTCGAGCAATCTAGATCACCTTTGCTTTTTCGGAAACGCCTCATGACGATTCTTTTAAGATAACTATCTCATAGAGCAAATAAATATATAATTAAAACAGAAACACTGTATCAAGAGGGTATATATACGGTTGGTGGATCGTCAATCTTCATATGACCATAGGATTTGTCCTCCGGGTGATATGTCTCCTTTATATTCTGTTCGTCAAATCTAACCTGAGCTAAAGTCAAAATGAAAACTTAAATTAACAATTAAATTAAATTAGAAACTAAATCACAAACCAGTAGATCCTTCCCCTCAGCGACTGCTACGTTAGCTTTTATGAGCCTCAAAAATTTGGGTTCAGTTGGGGTAGGAACCGACGACTTCTGGATTAATGCTCAGGTCATTCTGTCTACGGAACTACCGTTGGACCAAGTTAGGAGTTTGTATCCTCCAAACTGAAGTGACAATAAATGCACAAATACATGACAGTGGAGCGAAGAGTAGTTGATTAGTTGGTTTTAAGAAAATCTTCGCAGTCGAAACAGAACAAGTTGTAGTTTAAGGCTGAAAGGTAGTTTATGATTATGAAGATGGAATTGTTGGTGAAAGTCCCAAAACCGACCAATTGAATTGTGGCAGTGGCTGTGTTTAGCTTAGGCTTAGGCTTTTAGCTGGTGCACACATCACACATTTAAATTGTGTGCCTTGCTGGGCAGATACAGAACGACAAGATATTTTGCATTTCTAGTACAGCACTACAGTTTCCAAAATAGATGATTTATTTTGTTTACTACACTTTTACTTCGTATGTAGTTCAACTTGTCTGCGGTTTGGCTTTACCCTTCGATCCGGGAGGCGACACCTGATGTATCACAATTTTCGGACACTTTGGCATAGTCTTTGGTGGACCATTTTTTGGATAAATGCTCAGTTTAATCGCCGGACCGGCCCGTGTTTCCTGATCCGTGCTGGATTTTGATGACCTGTCCTTACCACAACAATCCCCCATGAAGCGGAACGTTACTTGAGCACATGCTGTCATTTGGACTGCTGGCAGATTAGATCACACATAAGATTCTACTTTTGCAGAAATTCGCACTAAATTGCGATTTCTGCGTTTGGCAACATTTACCAGATTTTCACAGTTTCTGCTCAAATCAAATCTGTTCTTAACATAATAGGTTTCAGCAGACATTTACAGTGTTGTACTGAAATCAGGCATAGTAAAGATTGATAAGTCTAATATGGGCGTTGAGATGGTAGCCCGGTACTGTAGTGGTTAGCATGTCTGACTCCGGAGCAGAAGGGCAGTGGTTCGAAACCCGGCTGGGCCAATTCTTTACTTTCAATCCTGAATGAAAAGCTGAGCATCCCTCTTTCCTCTCCTAGTTACTGGTTTGGTTACAGGTTACTGGTTACGAGGAAGGAAGCTGACGCCTCACTCATGGGCTGATGTCTTCATGGTCCACCAGCCATGGTTGATACATTCGCTGCATATGTCGACCCAAATTGGACTTTTCTTGCCGGTCCTCCAGTAGATGCTTCTTCTTGGTTGGATCTAAAGAGGTCTGTTGAACGTGCGTTGGGGGAAGCACAAACCACTGGGGCTCAAAATGCCCTGCGCTATCAAGAGAAGTCAAGATAAAAGGAAATCCTATTGAACGGTTATTTTATGAACAAGGAACTCCAATGTGTCTGCACTCCAGTAGCATTTAATTACCGTTTACTCGTACCTAATATTAATATTATTTGTTTAACAGAACAACATTAGTTTAACATTGGTTCATCATTCTTTACGGAATACCTAAACCTGAGAATGAAACAAAGATTATTTTAACTGTTATGAAATCGGTATCTAATAGCAATAGTTTCGTAGAGGTTCCCTTTGAATTATACCTTACAGGTTAACAGCGGCTGTAGCAGAATTGAAGGGTTAAGACCATGCATTAACATAGGGTCGGGTCGGGTCCTGGGGGGCTTGTCCCCAGAAAATTTTGAGGGGACCTTGAACTGAAATTCTCTAGGGGGCTTGTACCTCAGGAACAAGTCAGTGAAATTTTTCGAAAAATTAACGCTAATTTTATTAAAAATAACTATTTGTTTTAAAAATTTGCAATGAAATTGTCAATTTCTAGAAAAAGTTCAAAAGTTTGGTTGGTTTTTACGAAAAATTTTTAAAATTTAATAAACTAAATTTAAATAAAATTTAATAAACATTTTATCTAAAAATGACGGTGAACCCGGAAAGTTTTTAACATTTTAGTGTAAAAACTAATTTTTTCCGGCCATTCTTGCTAATCCGTAGGCCATTTTTTCAGTACCCCTTGTCCCCGACGGAGATAGGGCTTGCGCCTTGTCCGGGTTGGGGGGGGGCTTGGACCCTCCCAGACCCCCCTCCGCGTTAACCTATGGTTAAGACAAAATGAGGCACTCCAACTTAGCTTAACCCAGCCCGCCCCTGATGACAAAATATTAGCTCAAGTTGTCCTTGCGGTATATTTTAATTCCTTCAGTTTGCACTGGACACGTTTTCGCATTGTCCACAGGATTTAGCACAATTGGCTTTCATCCAGGCGCCCCAGTTTGAGTCAGAGCACCAGCCTTCGATGGCCCACATGCCACAGCCTTTGTCGTTGTCTGAGCAGGCTTAAAACAGAACCAGAAAAGTTACAGTTTTCTACGCACATTTTTGCGTCAGACTTTAGTAGACGTATTTACCGCGCGGTTAAGAAACGTTGGAAAGCCGTTTGTGAAAGCATTTCCGCCAAAACATGCACTTCTGGATCTGAAGATGAAAACTTTAAGTAGAAAACTTTTAAGTAAAACTGTAGAACTTTAAGCATACTAAACTAGTCTCGTTGTTCGGGTTGTGCTGAGTCGTTAACTCGCTACAAATCAGCCAATCGGGTTCAAGTCTGTAATGTGATTCACGTGGTTTCGTAAGACCCACCCTGGAAACTTTTTACATAGCTAAGTCCTGATTTCAACCGTTCACAGCACCGTCTAAATAAGTATAACTTTTTCGCATCAATGATGATTATGAACAAAATGAAGGAAGAAAGGACAGATAAAAATGGGCGTCTGCAATTAGAATAGTGATACTTTACTTTTACTAGTGTAAGAGAAGAGCGTTTAGACATGTTGCTGAGAAGCATATATTAGTCTATTGGTGGTTTTGGATGCTACTCGAGAAAACTGGGGTTTCTATAAAGATAAAGCATCCATCCAGCATTGAAACCTACATGACGATTTGCAGTACATCTTATTCAGCAGATCAATATCTGAGGCGGAAAGTTGGTTGGTTTGACCCATCAGTTTTTGATTTTCAGCTATCGGTTCCTTCTTTGGAATCATTGTCGGCAAACTGACATTCAGAGCACCGTCCTAAGAATGATACAATAGTAGTCCATCCTATATTTAACAATAAAATTTTTAGGGTTGACTTTACCCTGGCGCTGAACCCAAAGTTAATGGGGTTGATTCATCATTGCCACCGTTGATACTGTTACAACTCAACCCAGATGTAACCCAACCCTGTTTTTCAAACCGGGTTACTTCAACACGGTTTTGATAACACCGGAGTCAACCTTTTTCAGCCCAGTCTCAACCCGGGTTGAGATGCTTGATAACATCGCCTCTTGGTGTTGAAAGCCTCCCATGTTTGACACTTTTTGAAAGAAAAGAGGGAAGGAAGCAGAAAATAACCATCAAATGGCAAAATCGCCTTTCTACTTGAAGGGTTGCTGAAACTGTCAATGAAACGGCCCTGTTGTAGAAACTTAAGTTTGTTTACCAGCCAATCAAATGTCAGTTTGTCGTTTCTACGAAACACTTATCTGAATGACGGAGGGGAGACGTTTTTTATTGTCGCCCAATAAACGTTTCCTTCTTGACAGAAGTTTGGTATAACCATAACCCGGTCAAACGGTAAAACATTTATGTATGCTTGTATGTATTTGCCATGTATGTATTTATTTATTTTGCAATGTATTATTTCCTTACAGTCAGGAAAGTGCTCCCTACGAAAGATGAAGCTGAGAAGGTAATCATCAACTTCAACGCGGTCGATGAATGAATACAATATGCAAATTAGGCAAACCTACGTTGGATGAATAGTGCATAATGGAGCCATAGTCGTATTCCACTCCATAGTTTGAGCAGAAGCTTTTGGCCAAGGTCGTATCGAAAAAGTCCACATTTGTTGGACTCACATTGGCCCAATTAATTGTAATGTAGTAGTCTCTGTCGGCTCGATTTTGAGTGTGCGGAGCGCCTAGTGAGTGTAACACTTCGTGCATGGTTACACCATGAAGCTGAAAAGCACACGAAAAATTATTACTGTGAGAATTGGTGAAAACCTAAGTTTTGCAAAACTAAAACACAAACTAAAAATTGTCGCACATAGAAATTCAAGAACATTATTATAACTTTCAGAGAGATAAATCTAGTTACGGGATAACCGCAGTCTGTCCACAGAAAAATATTGTTCCCATTAGTTCGCCTTCCGACGTCTGACAGTCCACAGCTGAAATACATTTTAATTCTTAAAAATTTTCAATCCGTAGCGGAATTTTCCATTTTTATTTCCTTTCGTTGCTAGCTCAAGAATTGTTATAGGACACGAGCCATTAGATCAATCTAGTAACAATCTCTTTTAGAGCAGTTTCATGATTTTCTCACACGTTGCTCTTTCTTTAACAGTATTTCTTACTAAAGCTTGTCGTAATGTCTCTGGAAGTGAATGTGAGATCCAGTCGGGACCGTGTCAACTTCCTGGAACCGAATGCAGGTGTTGTCTTGAATTGACTGTAGGCCGTTTCGAATGCTGGTCTTGTGCGAATCATCTGAATTAGAACGATATCGCTGCGCTGTAGGAATAACAGTAATCGTAGGGTGAAAAAATGTCTCTGGACCATGATGACATAGCTAGCTCATTTAGTGTCTTTCAAAACTTTGGGCAGTTCAGACATGACGGTAATTGAATTTGTGAAGTTTGATTACATTGTCGGTAGCAATTGGCAATTGTTGCATCCTTCCCATTCATTACAGTACACATAGTAACTGTTACATCAGTACAACTACAAACGTTAGACTAGGTATAGGCGACAATGGAGTTTATACCGAAATCTGACGCAATCACAAACTGTATCGGCATCTCAGTCCATTGGTATTTTGAGTACGACTCAAAGAACAGGGAGGTTGCTCGCTTCTGTCGTCTACAGTTTCCAGAATCGGTTTCGTTGTCAAGACTGGCGCAGTCCGAAATGCGGTCATACTGCGCATACTGCGCCATATGTCTTAGCGCTATGGCTTGGTCCATCTCCAATAGCATGTCATTCTCAAAGACGCCGTTATCAGCAGGATCCACAACCTAGAAAGAAGGTGGAAGACTGGGATTAATAAACATGAAAACTAAAATGAAAGAAATGAAAATTAAATAAGAAAATATGATAAAAATTAAAAAATATAAACGGGGATCATTGTATACTGGCTAATTTTAGTAATAGGTGTCCAAATTAATATTATATGTTAATATTAATATTAATATGTTAATATTAATATATTAATACGTTAATATGTCAATATGTTGATTAATTAACGTTTCTTCTACTTGAGAAGATTTAGATTTAGATTTAGAAGATATATACATTAATGTACATAAAAGGTAAAGGTAAAGTGACCCTCGGAGCGAACACCAACCTACAGAAGGTTATAGGGTGCCCGATGCTTATTTCCGGATTCACAACCCACAGCCAGGAGTGACAACTCAAATGTTGACTACATATGTGGAAAATAGAGGGGCGCTTATCAGGTATTACGCCGCCATAACACAGGCTCCTATTACCTTCCCACAGCAGTGGCACCCATTTACCGACCAGCTAAGGACAGACAGCATTATCACTGATTGCAGTTCTAGTCTACTAATTATTTAACTAGACTTACGTCTGAGATTTCCATCTTGGTGAAGATTGTACTTTTCAGCTCTTTAATGGCGCCAAGCAGTTCTTCTGCCTGCTCATCTGCAGTTTGAGTTTTCAGTGAGTATGTTGAAAATTCTCTTTTCATGGCATTTTTCATGAAAATTTCCTTCGTATGCTGTCGCATCCTCTGGGCGTGTTCTGACTGTTCGCGACAGCGACCATCAGCGCAATAAGTCTAAACAAAAATCAACTTCTACAGGAATTCAGTTTAAATTCAAATTTAATTTTAATTTACGACTAATTCAAATTCAAAACTCAAATAATCGTTGCTGCTCCTCCACCTCCACCTCCACCAAAGGGAGCACACGCACAGATTCCGCATGCGAGGAGCATGTGCTCTTTTTGACACATGTAGATTTCGACATGCACAAAAAGCCGTGCTAGAAACTTCCGTTACTTTCAGCACTGGTAAATGTTGTCTCCATTGCTCTTCCGCTTCCTGTTCGCTCTTTGCAAACTCTTTCATCATCTGCTCACTGCTCAATGGTGCTGTTGTTGTTGGTGCTGTTGTTGTTGGTGCTGTTGTTGTTGGTGCTGTTGTTGTTGGTGGTGGTGGTGCTTTTGTTTTCGGTGGTGGTTTTTCTTCCGAAGATGATTCACTGCTGTGTGATGATCTATCTTCAGAGGAGGATCCCCAGTACCAGGTCCATTCCATCCAACAGCCATAGCCGTTACACTGTTCCTTGTATTTATAGTGAGGTTTACATGAAATCACTGCAATGAGTGCTACAAAAATAGCACATTTTAGTGCAAGCGCACTCATTATGCTAAGCAAGACTATCTTTGTTTGCTTTGTGACATGAACTGCTGAATATAGTCGAATTGGTAAGCGAAATAGGAAAAAACGCAGCACGAGTGAAAGCTAGACAAATAAGTGAAGATCAAATCCTGACCAGGATGTGAAAGCTGAACGTGAAAACCTGAATTATTAACGTGAACAGCCGGTTGAACTCGTTGGTCTAGCATTGTTTTTCCATAATACAATACAATGCAATACGTATATACTGGTGACGTATTTCAAGGAAATGAAAAATGAAACTAAACATTGGTCTCTGCCAATTCAAAACTTGAATTTAAAAAACACTCTTCGTCTTATGGTTGAGTATTAGAAATTTTGCGAAACCGACCTACCTACCTACCTACCTAATTGTGATAGCTAAGCCGGACTGGAGCCCTAAAATTGTTGCCAGTAGCCTTCAAAAGTGTCAAACACTTCAAATTTTAACTTGTATTTTGGCGCTAGCCAGATGGCATCGGTCAATGGTTTCTGGTTCGGACATACTATTATACTATTGCAACGGTGCAGGAATCGGTCCCGTTCCGGTTATAGGAATTGATATCGAACAATTTCAGTCCGCTGGCTGGAGAACACATCCCCCTCAGGGGATAGATGTAAGGGCAAGAAAATTTAATCTTAGCCCAGAGGTAAAAAAGGGCTAAAAGATAGCTGTTTTCTGGTTGATTTTCTGTTTTCAAACTCTTGTGTGTAGTGAATAATTGTGAACTAATCTAACTAACTGTGGACTAACTTTCTTTGTAAAATGTTGTTGGTGTTTGTAATAACTTTTGTGGATCGGACTAACTAATATGTTCAAGACCTTATGTGTTTATTGTCAGAAAACCAATATTCGTCTTTGTTCAAGCCTTTGTCTAAACTGCACTACACGGCCTTTGTGAAACTAACATTTTCTGTATGCTTGAAATCATCGTTTAATTGGTGTGTTTTTCTCCTAAAAGGTTCAAGTTTGGGAAGTGGGGCTAATCGTCTTAAGTTAGTAATTTTGGGAGGCCCATGAGCCCAAAAGCAATCTCATACGTCATGCTTCTCATGATGTATGCCTTTTCATTTCTAAAACGTCGTCTTCCGATCAAAAGAAATCAAAAAGACCGAAAACTGCAGAAATTCACGTGGACAAGGGTGAGAGGGGAGAAGGTGCTGAACCCCAATTTGAATCAGTTTGAGGTTGACTTCGTACTGTCAGGTCGGTTCAGGACCTATTGTGTTGATTTGCTGCTTGGAAGGCTGATACGCCTGTTTAGTGTTCTTGGTTGCTGACCAGTAGTGCAATACTTGTGTTAGTCGTCAGAGATTCGATAACTTTCCGTCTGTCACCTCTCACTCACTACTGTCACGTGGATCTGCGCCTGTTTATTTTGTGTCTATTACTTTTCTGTCCTTTTGGATCGCCGCCGGATAAAGGTAACGTGTAGCCCGAAGCCCGGGAGAGTCACCTCTGATAATTGATTGCTACAGTAGAGTTGTTTCGCTGACCAATTTAAAGTTTATCTGTTACATAGTCTGCCTGTTTACCTATTGACCGGTAACAAAGTCGTTAGAATCCTATGTTTGGAAAGCTGTACTTCGGGAAATTGTAACACAATCAGTAAATTGTTATTTTCACATGTCCTGTCTCAGAGTTCGGTAGTTTCGGGATTCGATCTGAGAACAACGTGGACCATTGCATAGTTACGGAAGCCTTGTTTAAGTAGGGTAAATAGTTGACCTCAAAGTTCCATTGAGCGGTCAACTAATTAGTAGGTAATTTTAGGATAGATTGACTCGATTTAGTGAGCCATTTAACCAGCGCTCAGGTTGTGCCAATTGAGCCATTTCACCAGTGCTCTGATTGTATCTTGTCGAGACCAAGTTTGCACGACCCTCAAACTTGTGCAATTAGAAAGGGCTGAGAGAGAGAGAGTAAAATTTGAAGTTGAGACGTGAAAGAGACCTCTCAGTGCCTAAATTGACCAAAAGCTTTGACTACCCGAAAACTACTATCCGTTTCATTACATAGAAAATGAGGCTGGATTTTGCCGCAGAGACTGGTTAATGGAGGCTTACCTTAGGGGCTGGCGGCGGCAGGGCTGGATTTTAGCAGTACCGCTGTTTTTTCAAAGGTATCACTGTACCTGACGCCTCCCTTCTTGGACTCACGAGTGAACGTAGAGGTTTATTTAACCCGGCCGGGTTTCGAACTGCGGGCAGTCCGCTTGCAAGTTACACCTGCTAACCACTACATCAAAGAGCCGCCTGCTGATATCCCATACTATTCTTATCAACCTTCCTATGCCTGATTCCTTTACACAATTTTCTCAATTTTCGTATCTTAACTTTACCCTAACAATGTTTACTTGAAATAATATCACTCCCGCTAAGGAGAGTAAAACAGTCAAAACTAGCTCGAAATTTCCTGACGTATATCGCAACGATAAAGCTCGTCACATCATTGTGAAATTAAGGTTGTGTCTTATGATTTGGATTATTGTAGGATCGTTCTGATATTTGTTCTTACAAAATGATATAGTTTTGAAACATGTTATTTGAACAATACATTATCACAGTTTAATTGAAAGCCTTCGAGAATTAATCAACTTAATGCGATCTGCTAAAGCTTATGGAAAAGTCTTCGGAATTTTTAATGCCACCCTGTTTGGCTTGAAAGCCTCTTCAGTTCTCACGTTTTCTTTAGTGGTGGATTACACAGGCTCAGGACCAGTTGTCCCGACAGCAGAGGAAAGAAGAGGGGAAGTCAGAAAAGCACCTCCCTCCAAATTCGGAACTGTGGTGGGGATTGAACCCACAACCTTTGCTTTAGTAAACCGATGCTCCAGCGATTGAGCCGCTCTGACAAAATTCTGCCAAGCTAAAGGGTGGGGGTACACTTTTGGGGTCAGTTTTTTCCAACTTTCCCCGATCTCGCTGATTTTTACATATTTTATTGTCCAAAAGGTATATTTTAACGAGTTTTAAAAAGTAAAGTCGTGCGTCTAACGGCTATTGACTAATTTCACCTGAAAGCTGATATTTGGTGTGTTAGACAGAAAAAATTAGAAAAGTTGTCAATTTTTCGAAGACACCAAAAAATCTCCCGACAAACTTCAACGAGTCCGGGCATATTGTACATGAAATTAATTCCGAAACATTAAGCTGTGTCACTGTGGAATCGGAATTTTGATTTATCTCTTTAAAATTAATTTTTGAACACTCAAAACTTAATTTGGTATCATACTTTAAATCTTCAAAAATTAATTTAAAAAGTTTAAAGACCTAAAGCAAAATTCTAATTCTACAGTGACACATTTAATATTTCGGAATTAGTTTGATATATAATATGTCCTGATTCATTGTAGTTTGTTGAGAGATTTTTTTGTCGCACACGAAAAAGTGACAACTTTCCAATTTCACACGAAAAAGTGACAACTTTCCAATTTCCTACGTTTAAAACATTAAATCTCAACTTTGAGGTAAATTGCTCAATAATTGTAAAACTTATGACTTAGACTTAAAATATACCATTTGGACAATAAAATATGTGAAAATCAGCGAGATCGGAGAAAGTAGAAAATGACCACAAAAGTGGACCCCCTTATGTTTGAATTCGTTCCAAAACAGCAGTGACATTTTGGAGGACGCTTTTGTGTCAGCCCAAACTGTGCTCATGGGAGTAAACCTTGACCGCTTCAAACCGTAACGGGCAAGACAAATAAAAGAGCGAGGGAAACTAGGATTTGGCACTATTCGTTCCATTTTGTTCTAAATCGAAACTACTCCTGAAAAACCACTTCGAGATTTTGCCTAGAACGTTCAAAACCTCAAACCGTCGGCATCGGCAAGCCAAGCCCTATGAAATCGTTTAAAACGTTTTTAAAAGAACGTAGGAATTGTGGCGATCGTAGACTGTTCCATTCAAATTCGGGATTCAAATTCAAATTCAAATTCAATTCAAATTCAAATTCAATTGGACCTGACTTGCGGGTGACACTGTTTCCTTTCGCTATCCGCTTTACCTGTATGAGCGACATTGGATTTTAATAGCCTGTTTCTTGATGACCATCCAAACTTTAGCTAGTATATGTATCATCTTGACCGCTGCTGCTTCCTTGCAAATATTTAGGACTTTGAAATTTTTAATGACCAATTATTGAACTGAGACCATCGCTGTAACGGAAACTTGGAGTGGAAGTGGGGGCCTCCCCCTCCCAACGTTTTTTGGGAGGGGACCCTCTAACCCAATCCTCTCCCCAGTACCCTCCTTCAGCCTCCCCCAAAAATATTTCAATTTTTATGCGTTTTTCAGCAATGCCACAAGTAACCAATAACCATGAAGTAATTTCAGCATTTGACTGTGGTTATGAACTCGAATAGCAATATGTTTCCAAGTCCATATACCCACCTCCCCAGTTGGGGGGAAGCCCCGTCCCAAAACTTCTGGAAGGGAGGGTTAAAAAAGGATGGGGGCTACCCTTCCCAACCCCTCCCCCCGCCTTACACCTATGCCTGAGATACCCACCGACTTGTACGAAAAAGCTTGCTGTTGGTTTGATTCTCGGTAGAGGTCGGAACTAAGGAGATGTAGTGACATCTTTCTTTAGTTACAGTACTATGTATATACGGAAAGAGGCATCCTTCTGTGGGTAACAACATTCGTAAAACTTAAAGCCACGTGTTTAACTGAAATCTGCACCAAATACAAGGAAAATATTCTTTTATTTCGAAAAAGTTTTCAAGCAAACTTTCTTGGGATTAATTTCAAATTATTCCAAACTGTATTCTGTTAGCTTCTGCGTCAAATGAACTTTGAGATGGATTAACAATAATATTAGTTTTGTGGAATCTGTCATTTTTAATGGAAATTGTTTTCGTAAAGTTTCACAGCTTTCCATTATTTCCTTTCTGCTTCATGGAGCGATAAATCTGTAGTCTTCAGCATGTAATTATAGCAAGGGTTTCCCAACGTTTAAGTAGAACACTTGAAACTTGATCAATCAGACGAGACTGAAATTGAAGTACAGTATACATGTTCAATTTAATTCCAATGTTTTCCTCATCACATACCTATTTGTTGACAGCTATTTGAATTAGATGAAAAGTATTTCAGTTCTTTGAGTTTTTCACAGTGGAAGTGATATGCGCCACAAAGCACCGTGGCAACTTGTTTAACGGAATTCTATTGTTGTTATGTCTCGAAATTGCAGTGGATCGCCGGGCTAAGGATTGCGTTGGCTGGTTCCCCTACTTTTGTGCGCTCAGCACGGTTTTACAAAAACTACAAAAGTAAATTGAAAAACGTTTCGAACCATTCGTTTAGACCAGCTTGTCCTGCTAGTACTACATTTCGTGAACCGCCATTTTGTAAAAGCTAGTCCTTTTTGTCTGTATTTATCTTTTTATCATACAATTCAGCGGTCAGGATTCCTTTTTTCCGACACAACCAATCGGCTGGAAATGGTAGCTCTAACGGCACTGATCGGTCGAATTTCTTACATCGTGATCGGTTCGGGTGGGACGGTGCTCAACTTTTTCCTGGCGATTGCCATGATCCGCGACAAAGTTCATGTTCAGAATCCGTGCTTTCTGCTGCTGATTGCTGTAGTTGTGGCCGATATCGAACTGTCTTGCGGTCTTTTTCTATCAGGAGTGATCAATCTTCTGGCGGACTACCGCCTCGCGTTCAGCTTAGGTTTCACTCAACTGGAATGTTTGGGAATCTACTTTCTGTTCTCGATGGGAGCACCATTTGGTCAACTAATGACTCTAATGTTGGCAATAGAGCGATTCTTAGCTGTCACTTTTCCCATGATCTATCGAGATTACTCCGGTCGATTCAACAAAGTTATAGTGACTGTAGTGTCCAGTTTTTCGACCCTGCTTGCTGTGGCAAGCTTTCTATTTCCTGTTACAGACAAACGATTTCCCCTCTGTGGTACGGTATTTGCCTACCATCCCTCCTATGCTTTTTCCACTACTATGTAGTGCGTATGACCTCCTCCTTTAGTGCTGCATTTTTGTACGGCGTCGTGCTGATTATGGTGCGGCGTCAGGCCAAAATTGCAGCATCACTTCAAACAACCGACACAGGAACTAAGCAATACGATGCCACACGTACCGTAACCCGACTTATGATACTGTTTGTGCTAACGACGGTTACAGCCTACGTACTAATTCTCATCGAAAACATACCGGCAGTGAAAAATGAATTCGAAACACGCTGAATGCCATGTCGCTAACGGTGGGAACACTGCTGATTTTAAATCCATTTCTAAACCCATTCCTACTGGCTAAAAATTCTATTATAAAGCAAAGTATGCAGCGTACCTATCCAATTGTATTTGGTCAGCATGCCGACAGCATGGTCACGATTCGACTGCTCCAGATGCAAATACAGGCCAGACGCTGTGGTGGGTCGTGTCGGCTGACTTCAAGAGCGAAACGTTAATTACACTAGCTAATTAATTTTACCAGTTTGGAATGGAACTTGTGTTGGCATTTTGCGTTCTGCAAATTTGCCAGAAGTCCAACAGAAATAACTAACAATAATGATGTGAATCCAACGATATAAAATTTCCTATAAACCTTATTGTAGACATGTGCAGGAAGGAAAAGTTTGGAAAGGGAGTGAATCGGCGGCTGAAGGCTGATGGAAAACTGGACGTTTCTAGCATTTTTGCCCAAATAACCGGAAATATCAAAATTCTGGAGGGACTCCAGGTATGGGAGTGGAGACTCCCCACCCCACACATTAATGGAATTGTCTGCATGAGTGTTTGTGCACTTTTATCTACTTTTGCAAAGTAAAACCAACTTAAGTATCTAAATAGAATTGTTGTAACAGTTCTTTCTGTTCATTTTCCATATTGACTAAACTCTCATGCTCCAGTCGTAATCTGAAACATAAAACCGCGATTTATTAATCTGGAAGGCATAGAATGAATAGGTCAAGAAAGAACAGAGAGATGTCTACTTATTTAAATGGAACTAAAATGCAAGAAAAAGTGTTCATTTTGTCATTCATGGGCAGTCTCAGTCAAAAAGTAAAAGGTCACCCAACCCGACCCTACTCCTAACTGTTGTAAGGTCCCAACTGAAAGAAAAACTGAAAATACGATTTGTAAATTTCATA
>JASAND010020242.1:0-14656 GCA_030248195.1 Trissonchulus latispiculum
GTAGTGGGTACTCGTATTTTGCTTGAGTAGGAGTGAGAGGCTTGACAGATATTTCACTCCGCTGGCAGTTAGAATGGACTGTATTTTGATTAAAAAACCGCTGATTCTTATCCCTTCAGCTACCTTCAACAACCTTCAACCATCTTTCCTTCCTTATTTAGAATAAACTACAAGGTTGTAATTCTTTTGAACTGTGCAGTAGGGATCCGTAATACCTTCGGCCTTGTTGGCAGAGGATTTAAGTAATAGTGTTTTATTTGGAGTGAATGAATGGGTGAAATTGTTACGAATTTGCTTTAAATTCTATAATTAGAATAATAGTTCCTCTTTCAAAAACTCTTGTATATTAGCCGTATTCATCGCTAGCCGGCCCCTTAAAAGTGTTTGTTAATTGTTAATAAACATTTTTAGTTACTCTGTAGTTTTAGATCGTTTTAGTTACTTACCCGACTAAAATATTCCAAACCCTGACTGTTGCACCCGTGAGATGTATGCCTGCCGAGCACTGATTAATTTGTGCACTGGCTAATTAGCACAACACGATACATGGATAGTCATGTCCCACACTTCTGTCGACTTCTCTTCTAAAACACTTGACAGATGCAGAACAAAACAGTTTATATATTAATTCTTGTAATATTCCATTTAGCTTATTTGTCACAAGAAGCTTAAATGAATTTTTTGGGACGTGCTTTACTTTCAACGTTGAAGGTGCTCGATATAACGCACCAAGAACTGGAATAGATGGCGGTTTGTTTGTTTGTTTATATATTAAATATAACAGTTCTACTTAGAACTAAACAAAATAATTTTCAAGAAATATTGGCTTTATCTGAATTATTATTATTATTATTATTATTATTATTATTATTATTATCATGAGTTTGAGATTGAGATACAAACTGTTGTTGAGGAAAGTTTTTCCATTGAATTTTTGAATAGTTGTAACCATGTAGCTACAGTGTGTAGACTGTAGTCATGTAGTATGAACTGGCATAAACTCAAATTTCCGTCCTTTGAAAACCACTATGCTTCATTTTAAGGCCTGTATGTTATGGTCAAGGTGGGCAATAACGCTGTTTTCCAGAAGTCAGGTGGACTGAAGCTCCTGATTTCGCCAATCGATCGACCGCGACTGCCTGACAGAAATGGAGTTACAGTGCCCGCCGGTTTCCTATCCACTTATTCTATTGCAATGGTATTCAGAAAAATTTATTTTTTCAAGTGTGTTAGCCTATAGTTGTTCGGACATCCCTGCCCATTGAATGCATCTTGCCCAGCCACAGATGCATGCAGATGAACAGCAAAAGCAGTGACAATTCTGAAACAGTCGTGTTAATGTGATCGAAATTTTTTGAAATATCTCGGTTTAAAACATCTGTTTAATTGTTGCTTTTAGAACAAGCTGAAGTATTTGGCTTCACCTTATGGCAAGTGCGTGGACCAACCACACAATGTGGACAACTATGCATACGGCACCAATTATAGTATTGAAGTAAACATTACTCGCATATTAATAAACAGAGTTCAACAACATTTTAATAGGAACATGCTATATATAACTTCGGGATGTACTCAGGTACCATTACTTATCCCAGGTGCACTGTAATGGGCAACATGTCTGACAACTCCCACAGGGAAAAATGGAGAAACCGTCGAGATAGAAATATTGCAGCTAAAAGAGAAAGTAGTGGAGTAGAGTAGAAAGCACACTATCAAATATGAACACATTTATTTGGATCATCCAATAGTACCCAACTCAACCACTCTCTTTTGAGGGGGGGGGGATTGTGGAAAAGATCCGATTTCTTTAGCTTTGATTATTAACTCATACTGAGCATTTCTACTGTCGCTTCCGTTTATATTGAAGAAAGGAATACAGTACGGACAGCTTTTACGGTTTATACATTGAATAAACAAAAGACATAAATATCAGTCAAAGCAGTGTTTAAAAACCGTATCGCAAATAAAAAGTTTCAGGATTGCCCTGGGGGTGGGGTAACAGCAGTCGACCTTTGGCCCAAACTGAACCCAACCGACCCATTTAATATTTAGTTAATTGTTTGTTATTTTCATATTGGTAATTGTCATATGCCAGTTAATATTGATTTGATTTTTCTGTTGGTTTGTTGGCTGGTAGAATAAATCGTAATCGTAATCGTAAAGTAGATGTGGGCCATGTTATGGTCAGTGGACAGTTTAGGCTCCGGTTTTAAAATTGTCAGGACGAATACAGATACAAAATTACACGAAGGAAAATTCTAACATTGTTTACAAACAAACACTAAATAGTCCATAATGCCCCAGTTGCGGAATTTTAGTCAAAAGTCAAAAGTAGCGGACAAACTGAAGCTAAGCAAAGCAAAAATAATGTAAACTACAACTACAAGCGAATACGAAGCAATTATGAGAGCACAGGATGCACTGTTCTCCTGGTCAAACTTGAAAGCGTTTTTATTCCGCTGGAGCGAAATATATTCCCCGGAATTATAGCACTTAAAGCATGTACGCTGTTGATATTGTCTTCAGCTTCTCCTATTTTCAACACAGGGCTGGTATGTTTATTTTTAGAGTCCATAGAAATCGATCAAAGTAACCCCGCAGAAGAATCCGATCTAAATTTGTTTCTGAAGTTTCATCGAATTCTAACATATAATCATACAAAATTTAGCAATACGCCCTGGTGTTTTTTTTTGAAATACCTCGCAGGATTAATCGCTTAGAGGAGGTCCATGCATTGATTAAACAATAACAAGCATTGAATTCGATTGAGTTTGGTAGCAGCGCATTGACAGACGCTGAGCTACTGTTTCTAAGTTTGAAACTTAAGCTTTGCCCTCCGCTAAGTTGAATGAGTCTTCTTCCCTTATTTAAGTCAAGACACCGAACCCCAATCCAGTCAGGCAGTCAGCAAGTAAGCTGGAGTTGCAGAAGCATATTGGATAAGACGTTAGTACTGCCGCACAGCCCGAGATCGATTCACAGTTCGATGTACAAATTTTAATAGTACGACTCATTTCAATTTGATTGTTATTTATATATATCTGGGTCCGTATATTTCCCCTTTTATGGACAAACTTTGTTCAGTTTATAGCTAGAGAAGTAATGAGAGCAAACTATGTATTTGCTGTAGTATAAATAACCAGTTCTGAAAATATTAACTGAGTGATATAATTAGCTTATCTTTGCACATGAACCAAGAGTGATTGTGAGCAAAAAGAGCAAAAAGAGCAAGCAAAAAATAATATTCCACAGGAAATGTGTTTTTAAGAATGAAATTATTTTCCGAGTAAGCATCTTCACTTGACCCATGACATAATATTTCTTATTTTATCTTATTTCAGTACTCTGTATGATAAAGCACGGAAACTCCTTGCAGGATCTTACACCAGAGACAGCGGCATGTGCAAAGCCGTGCTGGTATGTTTTGAATTCTAAGCAGACAGCCAGAAATTAATGTAATGAAAGTTCATTTAGTGGTATTTATGGAATTCTATAAAGTCGATGCAGTTTGAGAAAATGCCACATCACTTGCGGCTGGTTCAACTTCAACAGGTGATGTAAAATACATTATCTGTTCATATCGACTCAGCATTAGTTTTTCTCTGATACAGATTAAACATTTCTGAGCCTTAATTAACGTTTACCAGTGACGATAGGAATTTATGTTGAGCGCGGAAGTTCCAACAACAGAAGCACATATTTACTAAGAATGCTACAGAAACAAGCATACCATCAAAACTCTGCCATACGTGCACATAACAATCATATAATTCTAATGTAGCAAGAATGCGACCATGACGAAAAATTATAGGTCACAAGTTACACGTTGAAATCAACAAGGGGCCAATTTAGGGAGGGGGATAGGCGTTTGTGTTTAACATTTAAATGTAGAAAATTACTAAAATTATGTACTCTTGATAATAACTAAAGGTAATAATAACAAGCGCACGCACTTAGTTCTTAGACTTGCGACAAGATTTGCATGATAAAGGCTGACCCCTGCCCACAAGTTATATTAATTAATTCAAAGAAATTCTAACGCTATGCCTACGTTCTAAAGCTCGAAAACATAACTATTCAGTTAGTCCAAAGTGTGTCTGTTGAGAGCTTCAGCAAGCAAGCATAACATCCAAATTTCGTTGAAGTGATGGTCTAATTTGTGAGAGGGGTCATTCGTTATCGTGCAGATCATGTCGCAAGCTTAACAACGCTTGCCACGCTCTCAGTTATTATGTACTCATGATGAAATGCGTTCCTCAAATATTGGAATTGGATGATTTCGGTACAGGAGTATGCCTATGCCTATGACTATGTTGTTTAGGGAAGAAAGTTTCCAAGTTCAACAATCAATGTCCGTTTGGCCTTCGAAAGCATCGGCGGTAAGCTGGCTTAGAATACTTTAGTTGATGTTTTACAAAATTTGATAGTTCAGCTGGAATTTTGCATCCATCGCAGCTAGGCTCAGCCGTGACAAAAGTGTACATTGTATTCATGAGCTCGTCGTACTCATTCTAAGGACTGATGTCTTGTTGTTTCAGATATCGAACTGCACATCAAAGGAATGTTGGCTGCAATTTCGGTATTAAGTTGTGTGCTGTGGAATTCGGAATAAATCCCTTTCAATATATTATATTGGATATATTAAATTGACTAAATAACAATCAAATTGACCGTATAAAATATTTTAAATTTGAACTGATGTAGCAACACGAGAAGTTCATAAGTCATTAATTCATCCTTCTAAACAAATAGCGCATCATTATTTCCTGTCATTGCATCACTTTTCGTTTCTTCTCAAAAGTAGCCAACTGCGGCAAATATGCGATACTACCGCTAAGCAGATTATCAACTGCTTAGCGGTAGCATCTGATTACCAAACTGATTAACCTGCCCTTATATTTCACCCAATTATAGAACAGACCACGCTGCGGTTGAAGTGTATTATTCATATCCAATAATTGTTGTCATGACAGAAAAACCGATGCAAACGGTATGTAATTTTGTCGGGTAATCGGTTTCGGTCACTGAATATGAACAATGATTTGCCAAAACTGTCAAAATGAATAATTTACAATATTTTCTCCAGGATAAGACATTCCTGTCCCATGTAACCGTACCACATTCTGTGGCCGGATGGTTTGTTTAGAAGGCAACTTCCAAGCTACGCTAAAAATGCCAGTTTTTATATATTCCCTATTATTGATCAAAAATGTTTGTTTAATTAATGACAACACCTAACAATTTCAAGCGAGTTTTTATGTTCGACGTAATCTTGTTTTAATTTATCTTATATGCATTAGTGCTTTCTTATTAGAACAGTGGTTCAGTATTCTACAGTCCTCGAAACCTATTTATAAAAATAAAGTTTCACATGTTTTATTATGAACACGTAATGCTCACAATTGCTGTGCATTTTACAGTGAACGTTGTTTGACGTCATATACAATTAGCTAATTATCTTGCTTTTGCAGCGAGAGAGAAGTCCAGATGTAAGGTTTCTCATGTGTATTTAATTTGATCAACTATATACCTTAAAAATTGAACGTTTCCTTCGAAATAACGCTTCCTTAGCACAACTAAACGAGAACTATGGTACTAGTCAACTGTGCCATGATTAATCAAGGGCAATTAGTTTGGTGGTTTCTTCTCGGAGTCTTGTCAATGATGTTTTTATGGGCGCGTACCTTGCATACATTGGCTAATGCTGGTTTAAAGGGAGGTTGAGGTAGTAAGCGGCGACCAGAAAGAAATCAGGATTTGAAATTTTGGTGGAAAGACAATGTTGTGAGTTGAGGAGGGTCAGGAGCTTCCCTCAAGCAGGAAAACATTACTGCACAACAAATTTCTTCGCATTAAACGGTAGATGACTGCCAGAACAAACCTACATACCTACCTACCTACCTACCTACCTACATATTAACAGTAGAAATGTTTCTGTTCCGTTAGAAATCCTTATACTTCGGTATAAATAACGTTTCTCGAAAAATTCTTTAAACTTGTCGAAACTACTGCTTATTAGTTATTTTAGTTATTATTAGTTATTAGTCGTATTATGTTTGCTTATTGTTTGTTTTGATTGTATATATACATGTATATAAAAATTAACAGTGCTCGCATATAATTTAATTTTGCCTGCTCAGTTACTACAGTTGAAAGTTGAGAACAAGTCACTTGGGATGTTGTCAGCAGGATTCTATGCCATACGTGAATGGCAAAATATAGTATTTCGTTTGCAGATTGTCAGACTGGTGAGTGATATTGGATCTGCCATTGGCGTGGCGGTTGGTGGTTCTGTCATAACACTGGTGGAACTTTTATACCTTTGCACTTCGTCAGTGAAGTCAATAAAGAAATAAATAGACTGAGTTCTGCTTTCTGAATTTCCGTTCATTCAGTATAGATTTATTAAATTATAATTGATATGATCATCGTCTACTTAAGGTGCTGGTATCGCTTTGTGTAAATTCGACCATACAAGCTTCAATTCTTTATCAAAGTGGATGAAACTTTCCAAATACCCTATTTTCGTGCTCTTTAACATTCTGGGACCAGTTCCGGATTTTTAGGTTTAAAGATAAGAAAGTTTTGGTTTTTGCTTTTATTCTCTCAGTACATAGTCGCTACACCGGATTGGTTGTTATGGCTGGAAAGAAGGCACCAAAATGAACATTTTTGCTTTTACAACTTTTGAGCTACCTCTAGTGGTTAAGGCAGTATAAGCCAAAAACGATTTTTGGGGTCAAAAAATGACCATTTTTGACGAAATCAGTTTTTTCAAAATTACTGCCAAATCTTACAGACAATTTCGGCTTATTTATACTCAATCGATACACCGTCCAATTGCGCATTTTATCAATACCTATTCGCTAGAGTTCGTTGCTTTAAGCTATGGAATTCCCCGAAAAACCATTTTGGCAAAATTGCTATTATTTTGTTTTGAACATTGATTTCTCAAAAACTGTCCAATGGATTCGCGTGATTTTGGGCTGAATGAAAATTCGCCCTATTGCGGAGGGACATTTTTCTTGGTTTGAGCTAAAACATCTCCAGGTGTGAGAAAACTGAACAGAAAGTTGCGAAATTTCGTGTCATCGCGCATTTTCCGGATTTTCTGGAGTACTGAGACTTGTTGAGCCAAATCCAAAAAAATGTCCCTCGGCCCACATGTCCTTCATATCATGGCACAAGAAAAAATTTTGGCCGATTCTACAGTTTTGAGAAATCGATGTTCAAAAATTTTTGGTCTATATTCAGTCTATCAGATGTCAGTATGTCAGAAAATTTCAGCTAGTTTTGTGCTAATTTTGCTAGTTTCGTAAGCTCATGTTAATGTACAGACTATAAGCTTTAAAACGATGTATAAAGCTCTTTCCAACTCCCAAAATTGCGAAAGTTATAGCGTTTCGAAAAATCACCACAAAAGCACTGCACGAAAGGATACCAGCACCTTAAGCATTTATTTCTACAGAGGAATATCAATGTTGTTTTGGTACCAAAAGTTTGAATCGGTGATCATTTCTAATGGTAGTGCATTGTTTCTTCTTGCTAACCGTTTTTAATCCTCGCCCTGCTATGGAAATTTTAAATGGATTAAAGGTTGACAGACTAAAATCGTTAATATCTGTTTTTATGATGGGGCAAACAGATTAGGATTTACTCGTTTAGTTTTAAAACTGGCCAGATTAAAATTAATTGGTTGAACAAGTTAAATATAATTGTTTTAATCCGGCATTAAAAACTGTTAAGTTTTAATCCGTCACATTTAATCCTTTATTTTAATTTTTATGGAAATGGAAATAGTATAACACTAACATAGGGTGGGGTCCTGCAGAGGGCGTGTCGGCAGAAAATTTTGAGGGGGCTTGTACCTTGCACTGAAATTTTCAAGGGGCTTGTAGCTCAGGAACAAATGTTTGAAAAATTAATTATTATTAAATTAGTTTTACTAAAGTATGCGATTTTTTAAAATTTGATACAAATTCCTCAATTTCTAGAAAAAATGTCAAAATTTGGACCGATTTTAACGGGCAATTTTAGTGCAAAAATTAATTTTTTCCGGCCATTTTTGCTTACGCAATGGCCATTCTGCGTTAAACCTTTTCCCCTACGGCGGTAGAGCTTTTAAATGTTACGTCTAATTGGGGAGGATAAACCTCCAACGTTAACCTATGAGTGTAAATGTACAATAGACTATTGATAATAGATAGAGTCCATAATTAGTTCTTATATTATAGAAGAATAGTAAGCCTTCTTTTTATGTAACTGTGCTCTTTTCACAATATGCGAATGCTCCCCCGTTTGGAGGGGGGGGGGGGGGTAGCAAGCTAATCAGATTGCAGAGACCCCTCCTGAGGGGGGACTTGACCATAGGTGTAAGGTGGGGGGGGTTGGTGGGGGTAGCCCCCTTAAGCATTTTTTCAACCCCCCCCCCAGAAATTTTTGGGGGGGACGTCCCCCCCAACAGGGGGGGGGGGGGTAGTCGCGCCGATGCCGCGATAATTGGCCAAAAATTGGGTATTTTTAGGTTAAATTTTGCAAAAATTTTCAAAAAATCCGAATTTTTGGCTTAAAGTACTTGTTATTGCGAGAATTACACGTTTTTAATAGCTTTATGGACTTTTTGACTGAATATTAGCCTTCTTTTGAACTTAGAAACACCTGTACAATCAAGTTTTCGAGTTTAAAACCACTGTCTAATTGTTAAAATTACTTCATGATTCGATGTTTGTTAGTATTATAAACGGCTGAAAATGCGATTTTTGACATAAAAATTGAAAAATTTTTTTGGGGGAGGGTTGGTGCGGGTCTCCAGCTCCCCCCCCCCCCCAGAAAATGTTGGGGGGGCGGAGCGGGAGCCCCTCCCCACCCCAAATCTCCGTTACACCTATGGACTTGACTGAGGTCCATAGGTGTAATGGGGGGGGGTTTGGGGGAGGGGGTAACCCCCCAGCCATTTTTCCAAACCCCCCCAGAAATTTTTGGGGGCCCCGGGGGTGGGGGGGGGGGGGGTAGTCGCGCCGAAGGCGCAAAAATTGACCAAAATTTGTTTAGGGTAAATTTTGCAAAATTTTTCAAAAAGTCTAAATTTTTGGCGTAACGTGTTTATTATCGCGAGAAATACACGTTTATAACGGTTTTATGGACTTCTAAACTCAATATTGACCTTATTCTGGACTCAGAAACATGTTGGCAATCAAGTTTTCGAGTTTAAAAACACTGTCTAATGTCAAAATTACTGTACGATTTCATGTTCTTCGGCATTAGCAATGGTTGAAAATGCGATTTTTGGCATAAAAATTGAAAACTTTTTTGGGGGGGGGGGTCGTGGCGTGGCGGGGGTCTAAAAAGGGCCCCCCCCCCAAAATTGCGGGGGAGGGGGCCCCCACCCCAAATCTCCGTTACACCTATGCTGAGGTCCCCGTTTGGTGGGGGGAGCATAGGTGTACCTGGGGATGGGGGGTGCCCCTCCCCCAAATGGAAAATGCCGACCCCCCCCAAATGGCCAAATCCCAGACCCCCCACCCACCCAAATTTTCCAGACCCCACCCTCAAAATTTTGAAAATTTTGCCTCAAAAGTTGGAAAAATTCGAATTTCTTTGCAAAAAATCCAAGTTTTCGATTAAATGAGCAAAAATGAAGAAATATATATTGTTGATTTTTAGTTGGAAATAACGTTTTTTCAGCGAATTCGCGATTTTTTCTAAATTTTGGACCGAAAATTTTTTACCCCCCTCCCCCCAAATTCGATTTTTCCGAACCCCACCCCGCCTCAAACCGGCTGACCCCACCCACCTTAATTTCGGCTACCCCCTCCCCTCCCCCAACTTTTTCTCAAGGTACAACCATAGTTTCCCTGGAACTTCACACGAAGCCCATTTCTAGAAAACAATCAGAAAAATATGTCAATTGTTTTCTCATTTATTTCTGTAATGTTTTCTGATTGTTTTCCAATTAATTTCTAATTGTTTTCTATATTTTTTCTAATTGTTTTCTGCAAAACCAGTGTCTAATTGTTTTCTAATTAATTTCTGATTAATTTCTCATTGTTTTCTTATTTATTTCTAATTGTTTTCTTGCAAAAGTGATAATATTTCTAATTGTTTTCTTGCAAAAGTGATAATATTTCTAATTGTTTTCTAATTGATTTCTATTATTTTCTATTTATTTCTAATGTTTTCTAAATTATTTCAAATAATTTCCAAATGAAAAGCTTACACGTTACACCCCCAAATTAATTTTCTGCTGTTTTCTTATCCGATTTCCTTATTCGTCCTGCTGTCGTCAATATCTAAACCCCTCATCTTGGCGGGCTGCCCCCAACGCGTCCCATTACTCTCCATGGGTTTCTCCCCACTCATATTAAGATAGTAAATTTTATGCTCGGAGATTTTATTTTGGGTTTACAAGTTTCAAATTTTTCTGCTTCATCGGAAGTTTTTGTGCCATAATCGTCTAATTTGGCGCTAAAACTGACTGTTTGCGAGCACGTTTTAGCTTAGTTATATATAGCTCTTTAAAAACTTATATATATACATATACGTATATGGTAACTTTTCGCGAAGTTTGCGACAGGTAGCAATTTTCGCAAAGTTGGCGAATTTCGCGCAGACATTTCACGAAAAAATTATTCCTGGGAGGCTAGCAGAGCTGAACTTTAGCAAAGTCAAGCTTTTTGTGAAAAATCCAAGAAGTTCGCCAAATCTAACAAAAATCCTTACGTACAATATATACCTTTCACGAAGTTCGCGAAAAAGGTTTTTAAAGAACAGTAATTTATATATAATTAATTATGCACATAGGTCATGGTACTGAAATTTGGAGTAGAAGACTGTCCAGCAAAGATGGGATGCGTTACTAACGTAGATATAGGGGTTGGGGCTCATCTCGAAAACGGTTTGCCCCATGGAAAATTTTGGGAAAAGAAAACCTTGAGACCGCGCGAATTGAGACCACTGCAGGTGGGTCTCCTCCACGCCTCCATATAGAAAGACATTAGTGCGTGCGAGGGGGGCGGATTTTTCACACCATTCATTCATTCATTCATTCAAGAATTGCGGTGGATCGTTGAAATTTTATACAGAATGTAAGTAGAGAGTAATGTATATAGAGAACCAACCTGGGGTTTCTTTAGTGAGGGGCGCCCCCCAATCGACCCTTCTGCCTCCCCCACTTTTTCGGGCTTCCCCCCACTCACTATAAGGTGCCCAGAAAATGCCAAGTTTTAAGGATTTTTGGTCAAAATTCTTTCAGGCTGCGCCGGAATTTTTTGGTCAAAAATCGTCTATTTATATAGGTACTAAAACTTTGAGCTTCAGCTTTGGCAGTATACGTAGAAAACACGCAATGTTTTACCGTATTTTAGTCCATTTTATTCCTCCCACTTCAGTCTTCGTCTTCCCATTTTTTGACCTAGAGAAAATCCAGCCAGTAGTAGTCTAATTTTCAAGTTCAACGGAAATGAACGCATATATATATATTTAACTTTTAAAAAATTTTGTACACCTTGGTGTATATACAATTTGTCCGCACACTTATCTGAATTTGTTCCTATCAGCGTTATTCCAACCATAGGTGTGTTAGGGGGGGGGGGTGGGGGACCCCTCCCCCTAATGGAGGGGTCGCAGAGTTGTTGCAAGTTTTTAGCCAAAAATTCGAAAATTTTCAAAAAATTAGCGAAAAATTGCTAAAATTCGCCTTATTACCTTAACAATCGCTAAAAATTGCTGAAAATTGAGAAAAATTTTCAGTTTTTTAGCGAAAAACCGATTTTTTTCGCCGACCCCCCCTCGAAAATTTTTCTTACCCCTCCCCCCAAATCGACTTTTTCGCGACGCCCCCTCCCCCTTTTTTGCCAAACCCCCCACGCTACTTTTTTCAAACCCCCACCCCCACTTTTTTCGCCAGCCACACCTATGATTCCAACCATCGTCCGCTTGACTGCTTTAAATGGTTGATATACGTGTATATATATATATATATATAGCCTAGGTTTTTGTTTTGAGGCACAAACTAGGCGAAATTATGGAGTTTTTTCTGAAATACGAAACAAATTTGGGCTGTTGCGCCACAGTATGCAGAAATTTTTGAGGCAAGATAAGCTGGGGAAAAATTTATCTTGAGACAAAATCTTTAGAAATCGCCTATATACTTGCCTAACTACTAACGGTGCAACGGATCGGTCTTATTATGTGCATGAGTATATTTACTATGAGGATATATAGGTGCGACGTGAATATATTACGTATATATATAGCCTTGGGGTGAAAAACCTACCTTCATTGTGAGGGAAAAACCCACCCGCCTCCTGTGTCACGAGTTGGACGTATGCGCTCTAAGACATACCAGGAGAAAGCGCGATTTTTTCTAACCAACGTTTGCGAAGATCAAGTAATTTGATTCCTTCCTGTTCATTGTTTGACATTTTGAAAATGACACCTACTTTTCGGTCCATCCGAGAATTTGCCAAAAGTTTGGACCGATGTAACTTTCGACTGGGTTGGGCTAAAAAGTCTTACAAGTTTTTTACCAACTCAACGGAAACAATTTGTGGCTATAGTACGCCCAGACAAGACACCTCCATAACCTAAAAATTTCGAAATTTTGCGAAGCTTATTTTCAGAAAAGAGTATAGCCCAGGGGAAAATCCACATTTTCGGATTCGGATTACTGGAACTTTTTTATTATAAGGGTTATCTGAGAACTTTATATACCATCGTACTTGGCGTACTTAGAACTTTCTTTTAAGCCTATTTGCACTTTTCTAGGTTGTACCGTTAGAGCGGTATAATGCAAAAAGTAGCGGGGGAAAACCCAATGGGGGGAAAACCCCAAATGGGGGAAATAAACCCACCCCTCACAGGTCTTAAAAAAGTTCTATCGCAATTCTGACACTTCCAGTGTAAAATTCAACCCTTTTTTAGTTAGTATGACCCGAAAAACCCGATCTAAGTAGCTTTTTTTGAGATCTCATGTGCCGTTGAAAATGCAGCATCAAACGGACAGGTTTCATAAAGTTTAACACATAAACATAGGGCAATTTTTGAAAAATGCTAAAAACGATGTAATTTGATAAAACTTATTATTCTATCGTGTAGAGAATGGTTTTTTACGTAGAATTGGCTGTTAAAATCCACAATTGTACCTGTATTGGGTCCTCCAGCAGCGAAATGGTACTTTTAAGGTTTTTAGCCCCTAGCTAGCCAGGTAAGCAAAATTGTCCGAATCTGACCGCATAGGATGACGCAGCGTGCTCGATAGTACCGTGCTATAGTCTCTAATTGTTTCCGTGTTGAGTTGTTAAATTTTCAAAAAAATTTGGGTGGGTTTTTCCCCCCGCCACGTTTGGCAATGTGCCAGACTAACGGTACAGCGGATCGGTCTAATTCTGGCTGTGTGCAAAGAGGAAGAGTTGCCATCATTGCAGATATTGGCAAAACTTTTCTAGCCCAACCCAGTAAAAAGTTACATCGGTCCAAACTTTTGGTAAATTTTTGGATGGTTGAACCAAAAAGTATATAGTTGTCATTTTCAAAATGTCATAAAATAAGCAGGAGTGACAAATGACTTGATCTTTGCATACATAGGTTAGGTTAGAAAGAGTCGAGCTTCCTGCTGCTATGTTTTGGAGCTGATACCTCCAACCCATGACCCAGGAGGCGGGTGGGTTTTTCCCCCCCAAAAGGGGGTGGGTTTTTTTTCACCCCATGGCTATACTGTATATACACTGTCATGACATTGGCTCGGTCAAAATTAATGACACTTAAACATAGAGCAATTTTTGAAAAGCCGTCATCAGTGAATTCTTATAGAATTTTTAGATTCGACTTATGTAGTTGCGCTTTAGTTGAAAAATCCATAAACCTAACGTTATTTCGTCTTTTTGCAGCTTTTAGAAAACAATCAGAAAAATAATTATTTTCTAATTGTTTTCTACAACAGAAAACAAATAGAAAACAATTAGAAAATAATTAGAAAACAAAATTTCAAAACTTTCTCATTGTTTTCTAGATTAGAAAACAATTAGAAAAAAATTAGAAAACAATTAGAAAAAATATCAGTATATTAGAAAACAATCAAACAAATAATTGTTTTCAAACTGTTTTCTAGAAATGGGCTTCGTGTGCTTTGGGTCTGGGGGGGTAAATCTTGGCCGACCTCCGAAATGTGATGGGGGTATCGGTGTACCAGGCTACAGTTTACCCCCTGTGAGACCCCCCCACGGAGAGGCCAAACCCCCCTACCCCCTTCCCGACCTCAACTACTCCCCCCCCAAGCCGAGCTCAAACCCCCTCCCCCCCTAAAATTGGGTCCAAACCAAGGAATGCAAAATTTTTTAAAAAAATTTTTGCAATTTCCGAAAATTTTTGAAAAAAATTGGAACAAATGGCTCAAATCAGCTATAAACTGCTAAATATGGTTACTTATAGCAATTGAGAGGTATAGCAAGGTTAACAAAAAAAATCAAAATTTGGTTTTTTTTTGAAACTTGAACTTTCGCAAACTAAACCAAATCGATTACTTTGAGAACCCATGGATAGGTCTTGGGCTAAGCTTTTAATTACCCCAGTTTCGCTGCTCTACCACCTACCAGTAAGTTTCAGTAGGCGAAAGTTTGTGATTTTTTTTTGTTAACGGTTTCACAAAAAAAATCAC
>JASAND010020244.1:0-14183 GCA_030248195.1 Trissonchulus latispiculum
ATGGTTATATATATGGTTTTCGTAGTCGAAGGTCAACTATTCTACATACACTTAGAATATGGTTTGCACAGAAAAATGAACAATGGAACACCCATTCTGTTTATCTCGATTTTGCTAAAGCTTTCGACACGGTAAGCCACCAAAAATTATTACATAAACTTTTCTGCTATGGAATTAGGGGCAAAGTACTAAATTGGATCAAAAACTTTCTGGAAAATAGAACACAAAGAGTAAAAATAAACAGCACCTTATCCGACTATCAAAACGTTCTAAGTGGAGTCCCACAGGGAACAGTTCTTGGACCCTTGCTTTTCTTGATATTTATAAATGACATGCCCGATGTAGTAACCCATTCAGATATTAGTCTATACGCAGATGATGCAAAAGTTTACGCACCTACTAAAGCACTCGCTTCTGAAGGTCTGCAGGAAGATCTGACCAGGATCTGTGAGTGGGCTAAAACATGGCAGCTTGAGCTGTCAATCGAAAAGTGTCTGGTCTTTGTTTTTGGCACTGCTACAGAACCTGGTCACGCTCAATATTTTATCGATAACCAAAGTTTAGATACAGTGCATACCGTTAAAGATTTAGGGATCTTTTTAACCTCGGATATGAAAACTTCAGCTCACTGTGAAAAAGTATCACAAAAAGCAAACAGGTTAACCGCATGCATCTTCAGAGCTTTCGAATCAAGAAATCGTAAGTTTTTAACAAAATTATTTACTGTCTTTATTAGACCTATAGTCGAATATAACTCGCCTGCCTGGTCCCCCTTTCTCTTGAAAGATATTGACCTCATTGAAAATGTTCAAAGACGTTTTACCAAACGGATACCCGGATTACAAAACCTAACTTACAAACAACGATTGAGAGAATTAAACCTTGAACCGTTAGAAAGCAGACGTATCAAATCAGACTTGAAATTGGTGTACCAAATTATAAACAATCTGATAGAGATAAATTGTGCTGACTTCTTCAAGTTTGCTAATCAACAGAATCTTAGAGGGCATAGTCTGAAAATACGCCCCAGTTTATGTAATAGAGAGACTTATAAAGCCTTTTTCTGTAATCGCATCGTAAATATTTGGAATTCTCTCCCTGACAATGTGGTAAATGCAGCAAATCTTGCAATCTTTACTCGGAAAATTGATACAATTGACTTGACTAGATTTCTTAAGGGTAGGGGCCTCACATAGCCAGACAAGTGGCTTCTCCCCACCCTCTTCCTCATATATATGTGCGTACGTACCTAAGTTACTCCGTATTTTTTGTTTTCTAGCTTACCAATCTATATACGTTTTTACACTAACGATATTATTGTTTCTTTTTTCCGATTTCTCTGTATTCTACTTTGTGCGTGATTTACATGTTTTTTTGGAAGTAAACTTTCTTCTTCTTCTTCTTCTTCTATAGAGTCTATATATATATATATATTGCTATGCAGCAACCACCAGTTCCACCGAAATAATCCACGAAAAATTTCAATGATGTTAAGATCAAGCAAATAGGTTATATATAGAGCAAATCGTAGCCGTCCTGAATCAAATGGGTTAAAACCTGGGCTCCTCAGAAAAAGAACTCCTGGGCGGCCTCCCAAAACCTGGCTTCGGACTTTTTAAGGATCTGGACTTTTTGTCACGCCACGTTATTTGTGTCCGCCGTTGGAAGACCGAGTGGCTGTCCATCTGCGCCGACACGGCCACTGTTGGTTGGTTGGTACCAAAAGTGAAACCCACCTTTGGGGGGGCGATTGTTGGGGGGGAACAAATTTTGGGGGGAAAGGGTGTTTATGGGGGCCACCACCCCACCCCGCCCACTAGAATAAGCGCAGAAACCTACAGTTACAGTAATGTATGAGTATAAGACATACGTACTAATTCGTCCAAAGAGACCACCTGCATCCGTGACAAAGACATTTGCAGGTTTAGCAATGAACGAAGTCGTGCCCACAAGTCATCCAAAACTACGGATCGGGAATATAATCTGGGATAACAGTATCGGCCTAAAATACAGAAACAACATAGCCTAAATTGGTAAACGAATGAAAACAGGCACAATAAAGCAGTACAGTTAGAAAGTATTACAAAAGGAATACTGAAGAAGAAACATAACAAATTCAACAAAAATTATGCCGCATCGATAGATGAACACAAACTTATTTTTGATAACACCTGTCTAACTCGAAAAACCTTACGGAGGGGTGAAGAAAAAACACTAATTCAATTCTCCTAAAATGGTCATAATCATAAAAATGTTACGTGTGAGTTACGGAACAGGGATCGGCTCTGGCTCCAACCTTAGTTGGAAAGAGTTCATCTAAACGGGAGAGTAGAAGTTGTTCAATGTGACAAACGTACTACAAATCGTTTGTTTTCTCACCGATTTAAATTGAAACGTCAGTAACGTTTGTACATCAGAAATTATTGCAAAAATTCAATTTTCAAGAAAATTTTTGAAAATTTTCGACTGGACCCCCAATTTCCAGGACCCAGCCCCGGCCGGGGCCACGATGAGGTCCCGGCCCCGGCAGTGGCGGCCCCGGTGCATCACTACTTCATGCCGTGAAAAATAGATAAATTTTGCCGCGTTTTTGACGATTTTAGACCACTTTGGCTTCACACCCCAATTTTGAGCCGCCTCCCAATTTATTCGCCTAGAAAAGTCACAGTTACCAGGAACAGGCTGAGATCGATAATGGCATAATTCGGAATGAGCATTTTTGACGTTCTCTTGCAAGCGATTAGACAACGAGTTATCTAGAAATAAGTGAATCTAACAAAGCATCCGATCACCAGCATTGTCTGATGTCTGACAGAAACACTCTATGGAGTTAGTAGTATGCAAACGTACACAAACACATACTGGCTTTTTCCTACAGGGGGGCGGGTGGGGGCGCCCCCCCAGAATCGTCCCCCCCAGGATTCGGGCCTCCCCCCCCAGAACTTTAAAGTGCCCAGAAAAATAGGGTTTTGAGGGTAAATTTTGAAAAATTGTTCCGGCTTCGACGGCTTTTTAGACATTTTTAAGCATTTTTAGCTACGTATATATTTTAAGCTTAAATTTAGGTTAAAAATAGTTAATATTTTAGCTCAGCAGCAAAAAATAGCTATTTTTTAAGCATTTTTCGAAAACCTTTTCTCCCCCACCCAGAACTGGGGGGGACCGCCCCCCCCCCAGAAATTTTTGCCTGGGAAAAAGCCAGACATAAGTGTAAATAATATACAAGAACCAAAAATGCTCCTTCGTCGCATGTAAAATACATATGGATAGTCTCAGGCAGGTTCTACAAACACGGAAACTGGCCTGTAAAATGCATGAGTGACGTTGAGGTTGTAAATTAAGGAAAACAAGTTGCAATCGCTTAGCACATGAGCCTGTCCTACAACGAGGTTCATATTAGCGTCACAGTGCAGCCTCATTAAGGAACCTAAGCTGCAGTCTAATTAAAGAAAAAACAAATGTACACACAATATGTTTACATTGTGGCCTCGAAGAAATGGACTGAACGAAATGAACTACGACTGTTCAAGTTGAACTGTACGTGCAAGCTAATGTTTCAAGAAATACCATGGCACACCTACTCACACATACGTATATAATGATTTCCCCACTTGGCTAAGTTGTGTGAAGGACGATTACGTTGTCATGTACTTGTACCTTGTCTTAAATTTGGAGGGAGGCTCCAGTGAGAATTTTTAAGAAAAACAGTGTAATTTTTTGAAAGTTTTATTCAAATTTAGCACTAAATTAACTATTTTAGAGGAATTCTAGAGCAAAATACGCAGTTTTTGCTATTTTATAGAACTTTCTTCAAAATTTTAGCAAGTTTTTTACTAGGTTTGGGATAAATTCTAGTCTGACTTGACACTGTCCGACCTTTGTCCCTGATTTTGCTAGCCCTTGTGTACCGAACCTCCAATTTTTGAGGGTTCCAGGACCCCCCTCCAAGTCCTCCTAGTTAAAGTGTAATAACGAATATATACTTACAAGTAGGAAAAATGCTCCTTGCAGTCGCATGAAAAAGCTAATGGCCAATATTTAAACGTGCTAAGGACAAGATTTAAAATGTTTAATATGAGCCAACATCTAAATAAGTAGAGGACAAGATGTAAACGTCTAACATGAGCCGCTACGTTTCTCTTGGGCTCATATTGACGCTCACTTTGGTTACGCCTGTGGTACGTGTCCTCTAAACAGACATTGTTAAACCTAGCCAGAAAAGACTGAATATTAGTAGTGGCGCATACGTTTTAAGCAAAAATCAGAATTGCCTGATTTTTCAACTTCGCTTCAAAACATTTGTTTGTTCTTACTATACGTATGTACATGTATATAAATTATTAACAAAAGCAACCAATATAAACCAGAATAAGGCAATAAAAATTAGAACTGTCTGTCACAGACGATATATACTTACCTAGTGAGATTCCATCCTTGCATATGCAAACCATTCTAACCTTTTGACTATCTGAAGAAAGCCTTTGTATATACAAAATATATTAGCCATTTCATTTGCGTCAATATGAGCCCAAGAGAAACGTAGCGGCTCATGTTAGACGTTTACATCTTGTCCTCTACTTATTTAGATGTTGGCTCATATTAAACATTTTAAATCTTGTCCTTAGCACGTTTAAATATTGGCCATAATAGCTCATATTAACTTTTTCATGCGACTGCAAGGAGCATTTTTCCTACTTGTCCTAATCCAATTTTTGATAGCGTAAGGTTCGCAACAGTATGCGTCCTTTCCATGAAACGAGTACAGTCGATTTATTGTATATGCCCCCAACCACACCGCCGAAAAACGCTGTTCCAGGGGGTTTGACCAGCGGTCAATAGGCCACCTAGACCGTAGTGACCAGTGGTCACTTCCGTCGGTTTCGACAATACGCCCATTGAAACGAGCGTAGTCGATTTACTATATATGCCCCCGACCAAAACGCCGAAAAACGCCGTTTTAGGTCGTTTGACCAGTGGTCAATAGGCCCCATAGGCTGTAGTGGCCAGTGGTCACTTCCGTTGGTTTCGGGGATATGCCCATTGAAACGAGCGTAGTCGATTTACTATATATGCCCCCGCCCAAA
Organism: Trissonchulus latispiculum; assembly: GCA_030248195.1. Taxonomy (NCBI): domain Eukaryota; kingdom Metazoa; phylum Nematoda; class Enoplea; order Enoplida; family Ironidae; genus Trissonchulus; species Trissonchulus latispiculum. Next base: position 5,085 of record JASAND010020244.1, read on the forward strand.
GTGCCGAAAAACGCAGTTTTAGGCCGTTTGACCAGTGGTCAATAGGCCCCATAGGCTGTAGTGGCCAGTGGTCACTTCCGTCGGTTTCGGCGATATGTCCATTGAAACGAGCGTAGTCGATTTACTATATATGCCCCCGACCAAAACGCCGAAAAACGCCGTTTTAGGTCGTTTGACCAGTGGTCAATAGGCCCCATAGGCTGTAGTGGCCAGTGGTCACTTCCGTCGGTTTCGAAAATATGCCCATTGAAACGAGCATAGTCGATTTACTATATATGCCCCCAACCAAAACGCTGAAAAACGCTGTTCCAGGGGGTTTGACCAGTGGTCAATAGGCCAGCTAGACCGTAGTGACCAGTGGTCACTTCCGTCGGTTTCGAAAATATGCCCATTGAAACGAGCACAGTCGATTTACTGTACACGCCCCCAACCAAAACGCAGAAAAACGTTGTTTTGGGGGTTTGACCAGTGGTCAATAGGCCACCTAGACCGTAGTGACCAGTGGTCACTTCCGGCGGTTTCGACAACAAGCCCATTGAAACGAGCGTAGTCGATTTACTATATTATATGCCCCCAACCAAAACGCCGAAAATCGCTGTTTTAGGGGGTTTGACCAGTGGTCAATAGGCCACCTAGACCAGTGGTCACTTCCGTCGGTTTCGAAAATATACCCATTGAAACGAGCATAGTCGATTTACTCTATAGGCCCTGGGCTTATTCTAGTGGGGGGGGGGGGGGGCCGCCCCCCCCATAAACACCCTTCCCCCCAAAAAATCGTTCCCCCCCCAAAATCGCCCCCCCCCAAAAAAGTGGGTGCCCCTTTTGGTACCAACTTTTGTCCTGAAAAAATCGCTCAGAAGGCCAAATTTTCAAAAATTTTCCGGCTTCGCCGGAGATTTTTACTCAATTTTTGCCCTTTTCAACACTAAATCTGCTTATTTTTGTTATGAAAATCAACTTTTATAGTATATGCCAGAAAAATAGCGCTATTTTTAGCATATTTTTCGAAAAATTTTCGCCCCCCCCCCAAAAATTCCTTGCCCCTCGGACCTTTGGGGGGGGGGCCCCCCCCAGAAGCCCCCCCCAAGAAAAAATCCCTAGAATAAGCCCAGTAGGCCTCCAACCAAAACGCCGAAAAACGCTGTTTTAGGGGGTTTGACCAGTGGTCAATAGGCCACCTACACCGTAGTGACCAGTGGTCACTTCCGTCGGTTTCGACAGTACGCCCATTGAAACGAGCGTAGTCGATTTACTATATATGCCCCCAACCAAAACGCCGAAAAACGAAGTTTTAGGGGGTTTGACCAGTGGTCAATAGGCCACCTAGACCGTAGTGACCAGCGGTCACTTCCGTCGGTTTCGACAATACGCCCATTGAAACAAGCATAGTCGATTTACTATATATGACTCCAACCAAAACGCCGAAAAACGTTGTTTTAGGGGGTTTGACCAGTGGTCAATAGCCCACCTAGACCGTAGTGACCAGTGGTCACTTCCGTCGGTTTCGAGAATATGCCCATTGAAACGAGCATAGTCGATTTATTATATATGCCCCCAACCAAAACGCCGAAAATAGCTGTTTTTGGGGACTTTTCCCAACTTTGACCCTGGGCGAGGAACCACGGGCGCCATGCAGCATGAGGGTCACATCCGTCGGTTTCGGCGATATGCTCATCGTGTTCAGCGACCCCGATTTACTATACATAGGCACCACCAAAAGACCAAAAATAGCCGTTTTTAGGGACTTTCCCAACTTTGACCCTGGGCGAGGAACCACGGGCGCCATGCAGCCCGAGGGTCACATCCGTCGGCTTCGGCGATATGCTTATCGTGTTCAGCGACCCCTTACTATATATGGGTACCACCCCGAGGCCGAAAAACGCTGTTTTTGCCCGTTTTTAGACTATTTTCAGATTTTCGGACTTAGAAATTTTTCAGCTTGAAGGTGTCCAAAAACGCTATTTTTCCCATTTTTGACCATCTATAAAAATCGAACCAAATCGAAATTCGAAAAAAAACATAAACTTGCTAAGTACCATTGCCTAGATAATCAAAAAATAGTATAGAAAAATTTTTCCTATGGGCCGTTCGAAAAATCGAGTTAACACAAAATTGGAAAAAATCATGCTGAATACAGAGAAAAAAACCCCACTTTCAAACCCGTAAGAGAAAGTCGATTTTTTCAAAGTTCATTTTTCCGGGCAAGTTTGGTATCATTCGAAAGCTCTTGGCCTGGAGATTTCAAAAATGTAAATATTAGCTCTTAATTCCTTCCCGTTAATTAGTTATGCCTAATTAGCACTTTTCCAAATCCGCAAAGTGCCTTTATAGCTCATATTATGGGGGGCTCTCCGAGCTCCCCCATGACAACATGCGAAACTACTAGGATGTGGCTGTGATAGCGAATATATACTTACAATATGCGAAATTACTAGGAGGTGGTAAGACCGTAGACAGATAGCGTCCGCAACTGACACACTGCATAAAATCTTTTGAAATACATTTCCACCCATGCTGTGAAAGTAGAATAGGAGAGACTGGTTTGAAGGCATACAAAGTAGTCTAAAGCAATTATATATGACGTATACACACAATACCATAAATAGTAAATACCATAATAAATGATAAACAAGGGGGTCCGTAGATCCGCGTCCGGTTGGTTATTTCCTTCATGATGTGGTCAGTGAATTTGGCAATTACCACACGGGACTTGGCTGATTCTATTTTTGTTTTATTCTCAGTCACGTCGGGTCGGGGTTGGAAGCCCCCGGTCCTTAAATTATGCTACCGAGCTTGTGGGCAACTTTCATTTATTTATTTATTCCGTCTGTTCCTTTTGTGGCCCTACACCGAGCTGCCCTGCACTAGTGACCCCTTTGCTAAGACGTGTGCTAGACTCAGAGGGGAGGACACCCATGAGTATAGATTTGCTCCGCCGGCCACAACAGAAGAACAAAATAAACAAAATCAAATACAAACTGTTTATTTCGATGCCCTCTTTCCAGTTGTAACAACCAATCCGCTGTCTCGACCACTGAGTGAATAACGCCAAAATCCTAAAATTTTCTAAATCTTCACCTAAAAATCTGGCACTGTTTACAGAATGTTCAAGTTAAAGTATTTTTGGAAAGTTTCGTCTGTTTCTGTAAAAAATTGAAGCCTGATGGGTAAAATTTACACAGTGATGCTAGCACCCACGGAAGCACCCAGGGAGGATTTCCAATGGTCTCCTCCCATTCGTCAGATCCTCCCCCAGGAATTCTGGGTAAAAACCAAAAACTGAACCTTTCCAGATCAATGTAGCGAATCTAAAAAATAACGAAATTATTTGTGCCGGCAAAGGTTTCAGATTGGAACCCCTCCTTTTAAAAACCAAGGATGTTCCCCTGCCAGCATATATATACGTAATATATACGTATATACATTATAGGGGGCGCGATAGCGATTACAAACTGAACGATCTGGGCATTTTCAGCCGGTGAAGTTTGGTTTTCCTGAGAGTAGTATATATATGTGTTAATGTACCTTTTGGACAATTTTCCGCTGCCCAATTTTATTTTTGACCCAAAATCGCCGAAGTCCCCACCCACCCCACCACAGCACTCTACAGCCACTTTGGGTATGCAGTTCTATGACAAAAGTTGCTCAGCTCACTTAGGGTTTCATTTGATCTGGCTTATTTTTACTGGGGGGGGGGGTGGGGTCCCCCCACTCGGCAACCCCCCCCCCCCCATTCGAGGTTTCCCCCCCATAAAAGGCCGACCATATATTTTGACCTCCACCCAGAACCCAAAAAATTGCCAGATTTCACCATTTTTACCATAAATTTTCAAAAATTTTTCCGGCGAATTAGCATAAAAACACCTAAAATTAGTCATTTTTTAGCGATTTTTTGCAAATTGTTACACAAAAAAGGTAAAAATTTGCAAAATTTTTTCCAAAAATATGCCCCCCCACTGTTGGTGAGCCCCCCCCCTGCCATGGGGGGGGGGGGGGGGGGGGGGCAAATTTGAGCCCCCCCCCCCACATATCGCCCCCCCCCCATAAATTTTGGCCTAAAAATAAGCCAGTTTGATATATACCAAATTTGAGCAGTTTTGAAAAATTTTATTTTTGACACAAAATCGCCAAGTCTCCACCCCACCCCACCACAGCACTCTACAGCCACTTTGGGTATGCAGTTCTATGACAAAAGTTGCTCAGCTCACTTAGGACATTCATTTGATATATACCAAGTTTAACCACTTTTCAAAAACTTTATTTTCGACCACTTGCCCTCCCACCCGACTGACCCTTCGAACGGCAAACTGGAACTAGGCCAGCAAAATAGGTACGTCGGACGGCAAAATTAATACCGAAATTGAGCTGGGCACACCAGCAAACCCCTATAGTCCAAGTTTTGAGAGGCCAGGCAAAGCCTACTATGGACCTCCTAGACTCGGTTTCCGACTTGACTCTCCCGACAGCAAAGCGGAACCAGCCCAGCAAGATGGGTGGGTCTGACGGTAAAACTGACTGCGGGAATCGATTCTCCGTGCCAGAAAACCATTGTATGGAAGATTTGAGCTTTCACAGTTGAATAGATATCTCAATTTCATTTTTCGAAGTTTCGCCATTTTTGACGGGCCACTGTGGTCGACAGGGAAGTGATAGAGAAACGCAACCTGGACCGTTAGTTAGTTCAATATATGTAATTTCTGAATATAAAAAGAAATCAGCTCCAGGTCGTAACGTTCAACCTGAGTGACGACCACAAAAATGGTCACTTTTCGCTACGAGCCGATTTTACGGCGCCACTGCGGCGCAAAAAAGTTGTGATTCTTAAATTCATTAGAGGGTACTACTAGACTCTATAGCCCTTTAGGTTTGCCCACCGCTGCAGTTCACGTGAAAGCGGCGAACATTATGTATATACAATACAACCATCAAATAGGAGAACCCGGAAAAAAACATCGCCGCCATAAGCGGTCCGGGGCGCAACTTTTTAACGGTAAGTGATACGGGGCTGAAGCTTCGCACACATAAACTCGATGTGCTCTACAATTCGCGCATGAAATCTGCGCAGGATTTTGCGCAGCTTCTGCGCAGCTTCTGCGCAGCTTATTTTACACTGTCTCCAGTACATTTCACACTGTCTCCACTACATTTCACACATATTATAGGGGTCGCTGCCGCGACCCCTATGATAACGATGTCGCTGCGTGGTTGCGCGGCAGTAGGGTGCTGTTGAAGTACAGCCCGGCCTATAACTAGCTACAGAGTTTTTTAATCCCGAGTAAATCACGCCTTGTTAGTACTACGTATCTTTTATTACATAGACGTGATTTGCCCCGCGGTCGCCCAACCCCAATGCTGCGACCACATACAACAGGTACTACATCTGCCACTGCGATGCTGATGCATGCAAGAGGCTACGCCGTGACAGGGTTAGTAGACAATTATATATAAACTCATATATACTAACGCATGAGCGTACCTATATATATATATTATATATATATATATATATATATATATATATATATATATATACACATTGTGACTCAAGGTTGGCAGCCCGGGTTTGTAAGCTATTAGATATATACATATTTGAAAGAAAATACACGACTGAAAATTTTGAAGTAATTTAGTGTTTGAAAGTTTGCGTGAAACGTAAACAAAATATGGCAAATAAGTTGCAACCGTCTGAAATTTTGCATGTAACTGTAGAAGAGCGTTAGAAATCGTGTCCTCTATGTTTTGTTCATTGGCAGTTTAATTTGCATCTTGTTTGCGCTGCAGTAGAGTGCTGCTCAAATATAGCACGGCCCATAACTAGCTACAGATATGTTGCAACCGTCTGAAATTTTGCATGTAAACACAGAAGAGCATTAGAAATCGTTCCGTGTAAGTTTCCCTCGTTGGCAGAGTAATTTGCGTCTGGCTGCGCTGCAATAGAGTGCTGCAGAAGTACAGCACGGCCTATAACTAGCTACAGATAAGTTGCAACCGTCTGAAATTTTGCACGTAACTGTAGAAGAGCGTTAGAAATCGTGCCCTCTATGTTTTCTTCAGTGGCAGTTTAATTTGCATCTGGTTGAGCTGCAGCAGAGTGCTGTTCAAATACAGCACCGCCTATAACCAGCTACAGATAGGTTGCGACCGTCTGAAATTTTGTATGCAACTGTAGAAGAGCATTAGAAATCGTGCCGTATAAGTTTCCTTCATTGGCAGTATAATTTGAACCTGGTTGCGCTGCGTAGAGTACTGCTGAAGTACAGAACGGCCTATATAGAACAAGCTACAGATAACTTTCTGCGACTTTCTAAAATATTCTAGCCATCGGTAGTGGATGAGGGTCTTCTGTCGTCACGTCACAAACACTGGAAAATTTGTTCAAATTACGTTCACTGTTGGATCTCACTATGTGTCAATCGAGGCACTGACACTTCGTGAAAAGTCAGAAATGACCTGACAGATAGTGCAATAAAGGTGTTCAACAAAATGTTACACTATGTGTCTGACACTTCATGAAAAGTCAGAAAATATGATCTGACACTTCATGAAGTGCCCAATTACACTATGTGACTACGACAGTGGGTAAAATGCTCCGCACGTGATAATATGAGTCTGTTTGTAACATGTAAAGTTCCACCTGAGAAAGGGAGAAAGACAAGCCTTAGAAAGCCAATATGAGTTCTGATTCCTTCATAGGCTCATATTGGCGCTTTAAGGGGGGCTACTAAAGGTTTGCCCGACTTTGTCCGATTGGCCTAATTTTTGGCGAAGATAAAGAGCAGGGGTGTGGTAAAAAATACCGGGTACTGAGTTCAAAGCTGCCTTCCAGCCAGGTGCAGCCGTCGCATTTATGTGCCCCTCCCCGTTTGTCACAACTACCAACATAATTAATTAAAAATCTCTGCTGGCAGTAAGACCCTAGCTTCAAGGTTACCATTTGCCAAAATGATTTGGCACGTGTGCCCATATCTGCAGAAAAATACTAGACGTCTGTATCTTATCTGCATCTAAGGGAATTACTCTTCAAAATTGAAGTTTCGGCAAAAATTTAAAAATTTTTGGTTAACGAAAGGAAAATTTTATTACTGGTGCAAGCTATAAGACTGTAATTTGGCATAAAAGGAGGCCTTGTAGGAGTACTCATTTGTGCCAAAAGGCAAGAAATTCTGCCGTGTGAAAAAATTTTATGTCAACTTTAATCTACAAAAATTGCAAAATTGCCTTTTTGGGCAATGGTACCCCAGAAATCGAAAAAATCAAATTTTTTTAATTACAATTTTTTGAGACACTTGAACTGAGCGTGGTCGACAACACGCTTACAAAAGATTTCGGTTAGATTAGTGAAGATTTGCGACTTCTATGGCTGCAGAAAGCTTCAACGCAGGATCCGACAGACTGAAAATGGCGGTTTCGGCAATATTTAAAAATTGTTTCACGCGGCAGAAATATATACTTGCCATTTGGCACAAATGAGTACTCCTACAGGGCATCCTTTTATGCCAAATTGCAGCCTTATAGCTCGCACCAGTAATAAAAGTTTCCTTTCGTTAGCCAAAAATTTTTAAATTTTTACCGAAACTTCAACTTTGAAGAGTAATTCCCTTAGATGCAGATAAGATACAGACGTCTAGTATTTTTCTGTAGATAGGGGCGCACGTGACAAATCATTTTGGCAAATGGCAACCTTGAAGCCAGGGTCTTGCAGCTAGCAGAGATTTTTAATCAATTATGTTGGTAGTTGTGACAAACGGGGGGGGGGGGGGAAGGTCGGGCACAGAAATGCGACGGCTGCTCATGGCAGGAAGGCAGCTAAGATCTCAGTATATATTGGAAATTTTTTTGACCACACCCATGCTCTATATAAGAAAAAGGATTCTATCGTAAAGCATAAGTATATATATACGTATATATATATATGACAAGAATTCTGAGAAACTCGACCCGACGCAATGGAAGCTTGATTGGTCTCAAAAATCGATGTCCTTGGATTTTGCTCGTTCCTACATATTTTGTACTCCAAAACATTCTAAGAACTTCTGCACTTGCCGTTTTCTCAAATTCAGCCTACATCTCTCACAGCAACCCTTCAAAGTTGACCTACTTTGCAGATTTCGAGCAATTTGTCAGCTGAATAGAAAAACTGACCTACACCCCGAACCATACCAGTCTGAAAGCTCGTATTTGGCACAGTAATTATACTCATAAGGGACTCAAATTGTGCCGAGTTTGAGCCCACTCCCGCTTGTAATAAGGTAGTTGTAGGCAAAACATTGGTGTGGGACCATCTCGTGCGGCAAGGGGTGGTTGTGCCCTAAAAATGCCTTCCCCATGCAAAGTACCCCTTCCTTTCTCGGGATTTTCGCTTCCCTTCCGTGTTGTTTTGGGTGCCTGAATGTTTGCCAAAACCTTCTTAGCCTAATAATTTCATAAACCTTTTGCGTTTGTACATGTAAATTGCGCTAAAAAACAAATTTTGACACGATTTTGACAACAAGTTTTTTGCACACACATTTGGGCTATAGTTGGCTATTCATTCATGAAATAAAATTTTTTGAACGCGACCTTTCGTATATAGTTACAGCCAAAAAATCAAATTTTTGGCTTGCTGCACGAGATGGTCCCACACCAACGTTTTGCCAACAACTATCTTATAACAGCAGTAGTGGGCTCCAAACTCTTGCCAATTTGAGTCCCTTATGAGTATAATTACTGTGCCAAATACGAGCTTTCAGACTGGTATGGTTCGGGGTGTAGGTCAGTTTTTCTATTCAGCTGACAAATTGCTCGAAATCTGCAAAGTAGGTCAACTTTGAAGGGCTGCTGTGAGAGATGTAGGCTGAATTTGAGAAAACGGCAAGTGCAGAAGTTCTTAGAATGTTTTGGACTTTGGAGTACAAAATATGTGGGAACGAGCAAAATCCAAGGACATCGATTTTTGAGACCAATCAACCAGGGTCGATTTTCTCAGAATTCTTGTCATATATATATTCGTAACATAAAAATATACACAGAGGTGAAATTTTCTGAAATTCTGAAATTTGCCCTAAAAATACAAGACATCCCTCTGACTTTCTCAGCAATACGTAACTGAACGAAGTACAA
>JASAND010020245.1:0-53787 GCA_030248195.1 Trissonchulus latispiculum
TGGTAAACGTGGCTACAACGCGAACGTTCAGTCGTTGATAGAAACGAATACTGCTGCAGGCGATGAAACGATCTAGAGAAATTAGCAGCAGCATTGTCGGTATGAAGTAGCCTCCGATGATAAAGGGTACAGTACGCGGTTCCTTAATACAGTCCCCGCGAGTTACGATTTCGTGTATCCGCTGCTCCAGTATTAACTGTGTTCTCCGCACCCCCACACCGAATATTCCACAACCGTAGATAAACTCGGCCAAGGCTAAACCGAAAGGGAGCCAGAACTCTTTTTTGGTCAACTTTTGCCTGATCAATAATAGCGACCATTATGATAATGTTACCGGACAGCATTAGCAATGCTTCTGTGGCATACACTAGCTCCAGTACAATTTCCCTGATATCGACGGACATCATGTAGGTACGAACTGAGGAATTGAGCTAAAGCGGTCTCTTGGCTGAAGTTGCGATTTGCTGAGAAAATTCCCATTCTGCCTACAATTGTCAAAGAAACTATTTCTGAGCTGGCAATAATTACTTGCTAAGATTTAAGACAATGGGAAAGACTGTAGTCAAATTCTATTAATTCTTAATTTAATTCCCGAAACTCTTGGTGGAAAAGGAGTGTACATAGTAGAAACTCAATTTAACAAAGGAAAGGTAAAACCTGATGGAATGGAGAATGCAAGAAGTTTCCGGCTGCAATGCCCAGTATGGAATATTACCAGAAATTCAAGAAATTTTCCTGCGAACAGTAAATTCAAATTAGATTTAGCTATGAGACTAGTTTGTTTGTACCGTATTCTTGCGCTTAAAGGAACAATGTTCTCTTAAGTGAAATACGGCAAAAATGGAAAATTTTTAGATTTCACTTATGAGGACATGTTTCTCATTTAATGTGTTAAATCCCAACCTCAGCTGCCTGGACCTAAGGTGGAATCTAGAGGCGGTGCGACTGCAGGTAATCCAAATGACCTAAATCGACTATCCAAGGGTTCTAATTACCTAAACTAATACTCATAAGTTACCATACTGGATGATCGTTGATGATGAGCGGCTAACCAACTAATTGTTTGATGGCGTAACAATCAATTTATTAAAGGACCGCAATAATAATCCAACCGTTCGGCAACAAATCGAAACACCAAATAATTAAACAGTTTGCTAATTAACGACATTAGCCACAGAGGCTGACAATTTTACACAATAGTGAGAAAGAAATAAGTTTTTGATTAAGTGTTACTTTTAGAATTTAAGTTGCAACACTTTAATTTAGTTGATTCTCAACAAATGTTTTCACTGCGAAACAGCAGAGTATTTCCTGGTCTTAATTTTTTCAAAAGTAGCGGTAGCTTGCAGTTTTTGTGGAATTTCACGGAACCATTAGGGCTTCAAAGTCTCACCAAATTGAAGTATCTGTGCCCATAACTGATAAGGGCGTTTTTCGCTTTGCCAATTAGATGGTACTATGAAAAATCAGTTCTTGAATTACTGGGCCTTTAGAAATCGGCTTGATCCACGCGAAGCTGTTAAGCCCGGTTCACGATGGAGTGCTTCGTGCTTTTGTGCTTTTGGTGTGCTTTGAGAATGTTCAACAATGTTGAAGATTTTAGTTTGTGCTTTTGTGCTCTCTAATCAAATCAAGCCAATGTCTTAGCTGATTGGAGGGAACAAAGGACAAGAAAATGATAATGAAAACATCTACAGTAATCTGATAAATTATTTAATTATTTTTGAGAAGTCATGACCCTCCAAACCAAAAACATAAATAGTGGATAGTTTTCATACCCGTTGGAACAGACACGTTTCAAATTCGGGTATTAAATTCCTGCATAGTCCTAACTCAAGTGTTAAAATAAAAATTAGTTCTGAGAAACAATACACACACGAATGTTTTGTTATATAATTTCTAAGCAATTACAATTATAATTTGCTAATCATAAAACTTTGCGCAATGTGAGTTATCAATTTTCGAATTTCAATAGCTGTGTCACGTGACCTGTGCGTTTCGTGATTGTGCTTTTGTCATCGTGAACAATGTGTTTCTAGTCTCCTGAGCACAAAGCACAAAGCACTGACTCCTGAGCACTGAGTACAAAGCACAAAAAAAGCACGAAGCACAAAGCACTCCATCATGAACCGGGTTTTAGTTTGACTTTCGGTTTACTTGAAAGTGGGTTGTAATAACAAATAAATTAGGTAGGTAGGCACATATCTTAGTAGAGCTGAGTCGGAGCAAGGTCAGAACGACAATTTCTGAAATAGAGACTTAGTTGGATAGAGTTTTTACAAAGACTGTAGATAAGGACAATTCAAACCAAATTTGTTAATCATTCACCTTGTTTTGTCATTGGTTGCAGAGCGTGCTCTTGAGGAGCAGTTGAGGTTTTTGTCTTTTTGCAGCAGATTTGGGGCATCTTATAATCTCATGACGTCCCACCAGATTTATGAAAACTTAATAATTTAGTTGAAGGAGGAAAGCTTGCAGTTTCGTAATGAGTGTATGATTTTGAAGCTAAGAATAAAAGGCTAACAAAACTGAGTTTAGTTTGAAGAAAACAGATTAAGTCAACTTTACTTCAATACAAAAAAATTAAAATATGATCTTGTACAAAATAATTTACCCCAACAATTCCCAGAACAAACCTCTAACCTTGATCCTGAGCCTTCTATAATTTTGGTTTCAAATTGGGGTTAATGAAAAGTGACCGACGATTTTCTCCCTTAAATATTGGCTAAACTAATTTGCATAAAACGTCAATCTAGAATTATTAATTTGCATATTCGTTCCGGAGTTCTGAGACTTCTTCGAACCAGGACATTTGTACAATATTTGCTGTCCCAACTCGTACCATTAGCTTAAACAGCTTTTTTTCCAATAGAGGGGTCGTCGGGTACCAAACCTTATAGTAGCGTTTTTCTACATAGTAACCAGTCTTGGGGAAAACAAGGGAGGCGAGAAACGATTCGGCCGGTCGAAGATAGATCTAAAATATTTCAATCCACTTTGCAAAGTAACTATTTTATTTTATCAAGACAAGACAAGCTTAGATACTTTTCCTGCGTATTCACTTAAATATGAATATGATACTTACATGCCTGATAGTTGCGATTTTATTTCAAAGTAAGTTTAAATAAGTCTTGTGTTGCCAATTTTCACATATAAGCAGGTACTTGCCTTAGCCTCCTTGTTGCGCATTGCATGCTCAGGAATTTTATGAATAGTTGTGGAAGTTGCCTTAATTGGCTGTCCAATTTTGGCACACAAATGTAAAAAGATGGAAACCTTCCTGATTTGGAGAGGGGAGGATATCCAGTAAACAGGAAAATTGAAATAGAATTCGACATAGCAGCATCGAATATTAATAGGTCACTTTCATTGCTTCAGATTGTCTGTCCGATCTTGTTGGACGAGGCGAGTCCTGTGTCGATCAGCTGGACTGTGTCAGCAGCTACTGCTACAAGAACCGATGTGCACCAGACTTCCAAGAGGTAGGTGTTGTGCCAAACGGGGAGTTCTGTGTCACTGAGATCGACTGTGAAAGTACCCATTGCTACAACAACGAATGTGCGCCTTGAAGAATCTCAACTCCTGACCCTCTCTTGTGGCAACCTTCAAAATGGCAGTACACAATGCTTCATTAACAATAATTAAATTGGTCAATGCCAGTTTCAGCTGTCAATTTAATTAAATTTAATGTTTTGTGATAAGAGGTCAAACTCATATACGTATAATCGAATACATGACAACTACACTAGTTTATCACACGAAGCTGAAGGCACCATAAATACTGATATGCTGTGGAATTAGATGAGTGATTTAAGTTTTGGAGAAGTCTTGTGAAGGTAGAGAAACGATGCCGATCGCAATTCTACGTTTTTAAAGCGACAAAGAACAATATTAAATGCAAAATTTTGAATTATCATTATCACCATGGCTGGAATAAGTATGATGACGAAGGATCCTGGCAAACAGTTGGATCCATATCTATAGCAAACGTGCATGCAATTAGCGACAATAACGTATAGGTGACGCGAACCTGCCTTATTCTCAGCTGCTTTGAGGCATTCGATATTAATGTTTTGCCAGAATGTGTTGCCACGACGGCAGCACAGTATATGAGGACGCTGAAAAGATTACCGAAACATTGAAAACTCTGCCAGATATACTGTAATATTAGGCGCCAGCGTGTAGTCTGTTAAGCAGTATCTGGTCATGTTTATATGATATTGTTGCAGACTTGCATGCTGGTGACTGCAGGGCTAAAGCCAGTTAGTGCCGACCCAATAAAGCACCTGAACACGTACACATAGCAAGCACTTTCATCGTAAACCATTGGTAAATTGGAATATAGCAGCAGGCAATCACCGTGTCCGGCGAATTCCTGCAGCAAATGTCGCAAATCTGTAGTAAGAGTCTGCGACGGTCAATTCCAATTATGACGCGGTCCTATTATGACACTAATTTTCAGTTCTGCTATGGCATTCATGAGTTCTGTTTATGACAAGCATGCGTTCAGTTATGGCACTAATAATTATTTTAGTTATTCACTGCTCACTGATGCCAATACAGGAAGCAAAGTTTAAAACTTGCCCAATGGAGTCGTGTGATTTTTGGCAGGATGAAAAGTCGTACTACTGCAAAGGGACATTTTCTTGGTTTGAGCTAAACGCGAGAAAACTCAATGCAAAGTTGCGAGATTTCGTGTCAGCGCACATTTGGCAGCTTTTCTGGAGCATTAAAACCTGTCGAGCCATATCCCACGTCCTTTATGTCATGGCACCAAAAGAAGTTTGGGACGATTCTACTGTTTTGAGAACTCGATTGTCAAAGATTTTTGGTCTAGATTTAGCCATTATGTCAGAAACGTTTTGCTAATTTAGCTTAAATTGGTTAGTTACACTGTAGTTTTGTACTGACTATAAGCTTTAAAATCATGTATAAAGCTCTTTCAAAGCGTTTCAAAAACTCACCACTGCACAATGGGACACCATCACTTTAAAGATTACTTAAGTTTACTAAAAACTCCTCAAAATATACCGTGTGGACAATGAAATATGAAAACTTCAGCGAGACCGGAGAAAATCAAGAAAACGGACCACCCCCTTAGCTGGCAAGTAATGCGAGTGCCATAACACAACTGTCGGGTGCCATAACTGATTTTTTGAGTGTCATAACAGAACTAGTGTCATAGCAAGTCTTAGTGTCATAACTGCCCGGTTTTTTGTGACATCTGGACGGAGCCCCTGCGGCAGCCAGACCAAGAAGAATAAATTATTTTTTGAAACAGTTTTCGTAAAAGAATGGCAGCTATTATCACAATATTGCTGCCCATTATTAGACAACCTTCCATTGTGTAAACTAACTGCAAAATAAACGTTTCAGTCCACAGAGTCATGTCCTGAAAACACTGTAGAATGATTATACAATTTAATTTCAATAAGGCTTGGACGACAGGATACTTTTGTGTCTGTTCGAGCTTTAACATAGCGGGCAAATTTCTTTGAAGAGTCCAATTTGTGGGGGGGGGTCAGTCGTTAGCGTGCAGTAGATGTGCCACACTAATAATAAATAGGGTATGCCAGCTATCATACTTTTATGTATTATGAAGTCTTGGCAAAACTAATCGGGGCCAAACTATACACACCGTAGAGTCGTCCGTACACGCTAAAGCTACACTAAACATACAACCATGCCGTTATATGAGGAAAAGACATGAGAGGTTTGAAAAGGAGTGACAAACCGTTTCTGAACCCTTTCACAATCCTCATCGACCAACAACTACGTCTTATTCTTTTATTTCAAGTTTTTACCACTTTTAAATATTTAAGTTTTTCAGTAGTATTTCAAGTTTTGTTACCAGTCCAAGTTGTGTTAGCGTCTACTACCGAAACTGAACGTGGGCACATCAGCCAAATTTAGGTTTCTTTTTCATCCTGACAATTCCAAGACTTCATCCTCTTCCTCTTCCTCGTCCACATCACTTTTAGATGGCCAGGGTTTTTGGGGGCCCTGATGAAAGGAAAGTTCTCCACGTCGGCATGCCGGCGTTTTCTAGCCACAGCTGGCAGTTCAGGCAAACTGACTGCGTGCGCGTGGCTGCCAGCTAAGGTGCTGCTGCTGGTTGATGGAGGTGCTTGCGGCGACATTAGGTTTTAAAATCCGCTTTGTTGGCGCCTTCGGCCAATGAATACCATGCCGCAAACTTTAATTTCACTATATTCACCTCCAGACCCCTAACTGTCCCTAAAATAATTAAAACCGTAAGAGCAGACAATTTACTGCCAACTGTTCAAATTAATTTTTTCAACTTACAGAAACAGATTACTTTCGTTTGAAAGTGCTTCGAGCACCTGTGTGTTGCAGTCAAACTAATGACAAAGCATAGGTAACCAAAAGAATGCACGACCTCAAAAGATGTTTATGGTCACTGATCAGTAATTGCGTACCTTTTCTGCCCACCATTATTGAGCATATTCCGCAGCATCCACTGCCGAAGCATTTGCAGAAGTCCATGATTTCGGCTTCATCGTACATAGCTCTGAATTGGCTGGACATCAACAGTTTGAACTTCTCTACGACCGCATTGCTTATAGAAGGCCCAGGTGCTTAAAGAATAGGGCTATGTTGCATGCCTGGGAAGATCGCTCAATGGTGTGGACTACAAAGTCCTTATCCAATTTCTCAGCGATCTGTTGCTCCATATAATAGACGCCGAATGTTCTGGCAGCCAGTCTGATCAGGTGCCGGTCAAATCAGTTGAAGCAGATCAGGTGGGTGAAAAATAAACGGTGCAGGCTTTTTGATGATATGACAGACTGGCAGTGGTCAAGCACCATTTTTCACACCAAAACCTGTACACAAATTGGAACTAAAATAGAGTTAAAATTGTATGTCCAGTACGTAGAGTTGTCGTAACGCGAAATTCACGGTTTGATATGTGCAGCAACAGGACTTGTAGATGTGGGATGAATCGGCTGCCGGAGGGGTACAAAAGTCCAATTGTCCGGATTTCTGCAATTAAAAACAGAAATATCGAGGATTGCAGTAAAAATTGGTAAAAACTGTTTTAATGAAGTTTAATAAAGTTTAATATTAATAAAGTTAATGATTTCTGCGCAATAGAGAGTGAGCACGACCCCTGAAGGTGGAGGTGGAGGGAGCAGCCCTCTTTCCCCTTCCGCCTCAAGCAGATGTATGGCAATTAATAGTGTTCAGTGTTGACCGGTGCGGCCGAATAGCTGGCCAATGGCTGACTGATGGTCAAGCTCAAATTTACTGGTTTTAAGCGTTTCAACTGGGTTATAAAATCTAATTTTTCTGCTTAATATCTGCATAATGGGTCCGTCAATTTTAAAGTGATAGCAGAATGGACTCATCTAATTTGAATTCACAATTAGATTTGGCTTTGTAATAAGAATCTTTGAACCATTATCATTTTTATTTTCAGCACAGCAAATTCTAATTAAGCTTAGCCTATTGAAACTGTGGTTTTGAAAAGATTTAGCAGCTGTTGTAGCATACCCTGTCAATTTCACAAAAGAAATAGCAGTTGTCACAACTAGGCTGAATTAATGAGCTATTCTCATTAGAAGTTTTTAAAGCCACTTCACCCCAGCCCGTAAGTTGGTTAGGGGCAGTGTTAGTAAATTTCAAAATATGGTTGGGGTAGAGGACTGAATAATTGCTTCGAAATGATCCGAGGTGTTCTACAAGGCTATCAGAACGTCCATTACTTCCATTTAATGGAGATGCTGTGGTAGCTCCATCTGACGAGCGGCCACCCCTTGACAAGTTCGGTAAATTGCCTAAGGTGGGAAATTCAGGTTTCCCCTAGAGGAAAGCTATTCGCGGCTCCGTGCTGAAGCCGGAGCTAAGCAAAGATCAGAGTTAATCGATTGGATCCGACGGATCCAAAACTTCGTGATTGTCGTTGATGTATGCAGGGAGTACCTTCCCGTCCCTGATCGACTGGTCAAATGCGTTACTGTTCTCGTGCAGAATGTAATTTGTATAGCTACAGAACAGTACTTTACCGATGTGAACTTTCGACTTAGCTGATTAATTCTGTGCTGTGGAGATATCCTTCCAGCTGTGAAATGCTTCCACCTCCATCATTAGTTTAAGGAGCACAGTCGAATGCTTAAAGGAATTGCGATTCCTTTTAAGTCGTAGTGCGATTCCAGTTTAAGCCACGAAGCCAAAGTCTCGTTCTAAAGTTTTGAAAAAATCCGAGGCAACCGTTTGCTCATTTTAGTTTTAAAGATTTTTCAATGAAAGTAAATTCTGCGTAGTTAAAGCAGTGAGAGGTTGATGAATGCATGCTGCATATACATCTTAGCTTACCAATGTTAATTTAGATATCTCATTCTATTGAATTTCCTTACGTTTTTAAGGCATAAATGAGTAGGAGAAGTAGTATTTCGGAGTAGGTTAACTGTCCAAACTTCTTAAATAAGAGGTTTTAATTTGAACAAATCATGGTGCTACTTTTCCCTCACTCTGCTAATTTACTTAAACTTAAAAGAATCGAAATTCCAAAAAATGTCAAAAACTTAACTTTTTGCGCAACACCTTGCCAGCGTGATGGATCCAATCTCTTTCGTTAGAATTGATAAAGTGTTTTTGACTTCTCAACAGAAACGCACACAGTTTTTTAGGCTGTAATTTTTAACAGCGCAATACAAATAAATTATTCTGATTTGTAAATAGCTGCTACTACCAAGAGTACATAATAACTAAGAGTGTGACAAGCGTCAAGCTCTTAGTTATTAGGCTTGTGGACATGATCTGCATGATAACGGCTGACCCCCCTCCCCACAAATTAGACCCATCACTTCAAAGAAATTCGCGCACTGCCTACGTTCTAAAGCTCGAATACACAACTACTCAGTTGGTTCAATGTGCGTCTGTAGCGAGCTTCAGCACACAAGCACAGCGTGCGAATTTCTTTAAAGTGATAGGTCTAATTTATGGGTGGGGGGTCAGCCGTTATCGTGCAGATCATGTCCACAAGCCTAATAACTAAGAGCTTGACGCTTGTCACACTCTTAGTTATTATATACTCTTGCTACTACTACTACGGACTACTACGGCAGTGAAAAGGAGACCAATTTAATCTGTATGACAACGACGTTTGATAGATATTTATATGTGCAAATTACACAAAGTTCGTTCAATATTTTAGTGCAACAAAGAATGCTTATGATATGCTATGGCATGATATGAATAAATAATGATACTGAACTGAGAATTTGTTAACTCATAGCACGTAGTGTAACTATCCCTCTGTATTGCAGTGTGAACAGTGAAGAGATATTTTTGAAAGTGTTCTGTGAATAGAACAATGGTGACAGCTTATCTCTTAAAGACATGGCAAGAAAGTTTCGGACAACGTCATTATTTTAGTTCTCCTTATTCGCACAAATAAATTTAGATCTGTGTGAATTCCACTGACGATTCAAAGAGTTGATAAAGAAGACTCTGAAATTAACGCTGAAAACAAATTTTACATTTATATTTTCAAACGTGTAAAAGCAAAAAAATTCAAAAATCAAAACTAGAGTTTAATCAAAGCAAGAATTCCCCCAATGCTGTAAAATGAACGTTTCCCCCAGCAAAGAAAAATTTTGAGTTGGGATGATTAAAGTTTGTTTCTGTTAAGACAATTAAGACCTATTAAGGTTAAGGTTCATTTAGACATCTGTATTCAGTCTTGTTTTTCGTACTATCGCAGGCAAATAAACCTTGGTTGAATTAGGCTAGGCTAATCTAAATTAATACTTTCTAATTCATATAGTGACGCTGACGTAGCGTCACTATTGGCGGTAGCCTAAAGTAGCTGTTAAATGTGGGCTTGAACAGAAATACCAACTAAAGTCTGACCAAAAAATGTAGGGAGTGAAATTGCTTTCTTCATACTGATTTAGCGGTACATAGGATCATATCAATGAAGTCCCACCAAGAAAAATCGCTCTAATTCAACAGATTATTGCTGGCAACTGCAAAGACTAAGCCGTACATCGGAAAGCCAGTGGCGTGCTCTTTTCAACGATATTACCCATTTTGCTGTAGCTTGTCACCATCAACTTTTGTTTTGAAAAAATTGCAAAAAATGCTAGTTTGGCCAATTCTAGCTAAGTTTTGCCAAATAAAACGCGGAATCTACAAGAAAGTCGCAAGCTTTCTACCGATGTGCGGCTCAAACTCTAACGTTGTTGCAGTCGCCAGCAATAAACTATTGAACTTGGTCAAATTTTCTTAGGGGACTTCCTTGATTCTACATCGTCGCTGCAGCAATGTATATATTTTTTTGAACCGTCATGGCATGAACTTTCCTACGGTCAAAAAAAGAAATTTGAGAAACCAAAATTCATCAAACAAAATGCCGGTTTTTTTAGGTTTTGAAAAATCAGTCGACGCCAGGGACTAGCCGTTTGGTGGAAAATTAGCGCATGCCTCAAGCATATTGCATATTGTAACCCCAATATCAGCTAATTTCGTCAAGAATTGCAATAGTTATTTAATTTTTTGATTTTTAAAATACTTCGATCTTTGCCGCTTTTCTAATTTTTCCAATTATTCACGACTCACTCCATGGAAAATGTTCAATTGGATTTTTTGGACCGCCTATGTGTAAGCTTTCATGTGACTTATGTAGTTTTTCAAAATGTGGAAGTAGAATTTTTCGAAAAATACAACTTGTTGACCCAAAATTTCGGAACTCGAATGTAGCCTAAGTTGGTAAAAATAGATTAATCTTCAAGTTTAATCTGAGCCAAATCGAGCCATACAAAGTTTTCATTCGCAACGACCTATATTGCGCCCGCAAAAAATTTTTAAAAAATTTTCTTGCTTCAGCAGGTTTTGAACAAGTAGAGCTATATTGCATTGATTGGCTTCAACCAGTGTAAACTAACCAAAAACCAGCTGAAAAGGGAAATTGTTTAAAAATTCATTGCGGGTGAATATTAATCGTAGCGAATGAAGGCTTTGTATGGATAGATTCGGCTGAGATTACACTTTAATCCTATTAATTTTAGTGTAATCAATTTTATCCATTTATGCTGCATTCGAGTTCCGAAATTTTGCTTCCAGAATTGGTATTTTTCGAAACATTCTACTTCCAAATTTTGAAAAATTGCATAGATCACGTGAAAGCTGACACGTGAGCGGTTCTGACATTCCAATTGAAAATGTGAGTCGTGAGTAAGTGAAGGTGAAAGTTTTTCAGGATTAGAAACGGCTGAAAATGCGATTTTTGCCATAAATTTAAAAACAGTTTTGTGGAAGAGTTTTGAGTCCTGAGTCCGGGGTCCTGAGGTGGTCCCAGAGGTGCCCCCTTCAAGAACGTTGGGGGCTTCCACCTTAATCTCCGTTGCCCGTTACAACTATGGTACCCCTCAGGTTTCGGGGTTCGACTTCCACTTTCCAAAATTTTAAAATTTTCAAAATACGTAGATTAGAAAGCAGAGCTGCCCCATGCACAAGATCAGAATTTGGAACCTCAACAACAAGCACTCGCTCCTTCCTTAATCCAGGCTCTAACGTCTGTGCCTGTCAATCAAAAACAATGAATGCTTTTCAGCAAAGCGTTAAGCAGACAACACAGCTTGATAGACCTCTAAAATAATTTATTGAGAATTAGAAAGGGCTAAAAGTTAACGTCATTTAAAATAGCTTTAAGGAAAAAATGTCACTGATTTCTAATGAGATTTCTAAAATACAAAATGAAGAAAGACTAATTTTATTTGGAAGTTTCGGACGAATTTCGAAAAGCTGCGAAATCTAAAATATTGCTCGCAAAGAAACTATTTGTTTTAATGATAATAAATTTCTATTATAATGAAAATGACACATTCTAAATAGAATTATAAACGTAAGCGCTAAATCCAGTTAAAATGAGTGCATTTTGGTGCCACCTTAAAATTGACGGACGAATAAGATGTTGACACTTAGCTCCAGCTTTTCGATACGTCCGCCCTCACTAACTGTAGTTAGCATTATTTTTAATAAAACAGGCTGATTGCCTACAAATTTTGTGCTAACAACTTAGTTTTTAAATGTATTTGTAATACTAACGTGTTGTGCTAACTTTATTGTGTTTCTTCTGTGTATAATCACAGGTCCAGACAGCCTTGTGACTGATAGTTATCAGACTGATATAAGTGTGCAAATTAGCTCGAGTTGATATAAGGCGCTGTTTTGTCAGTTCATATGATTCTGCTGTGAAGCAAAGTCTGTTGTTTAGTGTACATTCGTAGCCTACTTATCCAGTGCTAATAACTTAGTTTTTGAATGTACCTAGTGGTCAACGTTTAATCAGTTCGCTGCAGTACTGCAACTAAATTAAGGGGGGGGGGTCGTTTTTTGGGCGATTTTTCGACCTTCTCCGATTTTGCTAATTTCTCCATATTTTGTACTCCCAATGGGTCCGCGAAACAAGACAAGTGCGTTTTGCGCAATATTGCTTCTATCGTTCTGTAGAGTCCTTCAAAGGTGAATCCGGCATGTGTTAAACATAGGAAAATGAAAAGTTACGCTAAAAAAGTTTGTGTCCAAAACATTTTTTGCTGTGCGAGAGACTCAGCTCTAAAATTTTGCACACTTGTTAAGCACATAATGTAGAGTGCAGCGAGTGACTTTGGTGCAATCCTGTTGAGAATTAAAATTTTGGCAAATAGCCAAACTAGGAATTTTCACAAATTCTGGCTTTAAGACTTTGCCAAAATTTTAATTCTCAACAGGATTGCACCAAAGTCACTCGCTGCACTCTACATTATGTGCTTAACAAGTGTGCACAATTTTAGAGCTGAGTCTCTCGCACAGCGAAAAATTTTTTGGACACAAACTTTTTTAGTGTAACTTTTTCATTTTCCCATGTTTAACACATGTCGGAGTCACCTTTGAAGGACTCTACAGGACGATAGAAGCAATATTGTGCACAACGCACTTGTCTTGTTTCGCGGATCCATTGGGAGCACAAAATATGTAAAAATTAGCAAAATCGGAGAAGGTCGAAAAATCGCCCAAAAAAGCGACCCCCCCCCTTAAGACAGAATTACCGCGGATTGGAAATAAAAATTTGGTAAAAAATACCAGTAAATTCCACCTATCCAAGGTATGCCAGCAAGTGAAAAATGACCAATTGACGGCCAACCAACTGCCAGTGCCAAAATACCAACCCGTTGGTCGGTCACCGGCCAAGGGCCAACGCATGGGCCAGTGACCAATTGGCTGGCCGAACTCCGTCCCAGCCAAGCCAAGCCAACATGCAAAATGCAGCACTATCAATTAGATATCTGTATTTTGTCCATGCCGAACTCACTGAATATTATAGAACTTAATTCCTAATGTTTTACCGAAATCATATGATTTTGATTTTTAATGCATATGAAAGAACTAAAACATATCTAGACTGCAATGGTTTTGCACAATGTTATTCAAACTATTTGTACGAAGAAGTTAAGAACGTTAGTTGTACGTAAGAAGTCGCCTAACATCACCACTCACCAGAAGAAGAAGAAGAAGGCAAGACTCTGCTGAATCCTGTTGAAAAAACTGTTGAGCAGAGTAAAAGAAAAGCGAGTTCCACTTGAACACAGGACAGTAGTATTGCATACATTGACAGCAGTATTGAAAGCTAATGAATTTCTATAGTGCATAAAATTCCATTTTATCTTATGTGTTTTTATTCTTATGTGCTTCTTAATAGCTGTCTGATTGTGACAAAAACTGTAGCTTTGAACAATATTTGACTGTCAGTTGATTGTCAGATTAGTTTAACGAACCTGTTCATTAGGCAATTTTTGCACGGTAAAGCTGCATCCTCCTCCGCTATTGATTCTACTGCTTTGGTTTTGCCGCAATGGTTGCGTACCTTTGATGTAGCTAACATTGCGTAAAGTTGTAGAAATCTATCACTATCTGGAAAATTTCTTAATTCCTACATAAATACGTCAAGTCACAGTGTTGTATAGAGAGCATACAGTGGTGCCGCTTACCACTGCTCACCATGTGCTTAGATAAAATCGAGCAAAAATGAATCCGATTGGACAGCTTGCCTGTCCGAGACATCGGTGCATGGTGTGCAAGTAAGAAGAAGTGAATCTCATTAGACGTAGAAGGTATCTGACCAACTATAAAGTAAGAATCATTTCAACTGGTTTTCATATAAGTTAAAACCTGCAATTTGCATTTGGAATTTACTGAAACAGTTTACATCTTTGCAGTGTCATTAAAGGTCCACTCAAGATTTGATTGCCCATTTGAGACTATATAATTATACCTTCAATTCAACATTTCATGTTTTTGCAAAAACATTGTAAGCCATGCGAACCAACCAAACTTTACGAATGGGTACTGAGCGCAGTTGAAAACGTCGGCCTGGAGGAGAGATATGCTCCAGTCGACCTGAGCCTAAGTGAAACTTATCGAACGGAGTAATAGACCGCCGATGAAAGGGCAGAATCTTAACAGGTACCGAAAATCTTGCTGAAATATACACGCTCAAAAACACTACGATATTTAGAGCAGTCCTCTATTAAAGACCTACTTCCGAATGCACAGTTCTAATAAAACCTAAACTAAGACGTTATAACAGTTTATTCCCAGCTGTCATACATGCTATTACTGGTCAGCTCAATATCACATAGAAATACTGATATGCTGCTTGTTACCAGATAAGTGACTTAATTTTTGAAGAAGTCTGATGAGTCTTGACTGTTGCAAACAAAGAAAAGATGGCCGATCGTAATTCTTCGTTTTTAAAGCAACAAAGAACGATGTTAAATGCAAAATTTAGATTTATCATTATCACCATGGCTGGAATAAGTATGCTGACGGCGGAGTCTGGCAAATAGTTAGAACCATATACTATCAGAAAATGAGGAACCGTATTTATGGCAAACGTGCAAATAATTAGAGACGATAACGTATAGGTGACCCGAACCTGCCTTATTCTCAACTGCTTTGAGGCATTCGATATTAATGTTTTGCCAGAATAGGTATGTGTTGCCAAGACGGCAGCACAGTATATGAGGACGCTGAAAAGGCTACCAAAACATTGGAAACTCTGCCAGAAATACATGATATTAGGTTCCAGCGTGTAGTCTGTTAAGCAGTATCTGGTCATGTTTATTTGATATTGTTGTTGGAGAGTGGTGACTGCAAGGCTGAGGCCAGTTAGTGCAGCTCCAATAAATGCACCTGAACACGTACAGATAGCAAGCGCTTTCATTGTAAACCATTGGTAAATTCGAATACTGCAGCAGGCAATCAATCTCTCTGTTGAGATAAGTATAAGCATCAGTGTTGCGTAGTATTCTCCAAATATAAATGGTACAACATGCGGTTCCTTAATACAGGACCAGCTGTCAATGATGTCTGTTAGTTTTCCTTGGATCGATAACTGTGTCCGGCGAATTCCTGCAGCAAATGTCGCAAATCCGTAGCAAGAGTCAGCGACGGCTAGACCAAAAATAAAGCAAAATTCTTTTTTTAGAAACTTTTTTCGTAAAAGAATGGCAGCTATTATCACAGTATTGCTGCCTACCATTAGACAACCTTCCAATGTGTAAACTAACTGCAAGATAAACCTTTCAGTCCACAGGGTCATGTCCTGAAAATACTGTAAAATGATTATACAATTGAAGTTCAGTAAGGTTTGGACGACAGGAACCTATAATCGAAATCTATGGTAATGTTGCAATTTCTCAGGTGTCTACCTTTATTTAGTTTTCAATTGAACATAATCTGAACTCGATGTTAAAAACCTACTTTACTAACTGTCAATCCGCCCTAAATTACTCTACCTGTGTTTCGTGAATGATCAATGTGTCAGATCCAAACAGCAACCATCTAGCTTACATCATGTAGCTTAATTGCTTATGTAATCAGTCTGGTTATTTCTTTGGTATGTGTTGCGGCCAATAGTGCCATTCATTATATTGCTATTCCGCCATTTATTATGTCCATTAAATTCACCGTAAGTTCTTCAGTAAATAACATGCCTTATTTATCTTTTAATTAGGGAAGTTTAGTTAGGATTAGTCTATTTTCTTGAAGCGAGTTGCATCCTAGTTAGGGACTTTATTAGAACCTGCATTCGTTCCGCCATTTAGTTGCCGGTTTAGTTACCGGACAGTAAACCGGTAGTTAACATTTGGCGACCGTGACAGGACCACTGTCCGGTTTGCTAAATTGAAAAAGTTTCAAATTTCGTGATTTTTCAAAAACGATTTTTGAGCTTAATTTTGCGATTTATTGAAACAGGATTGTAGTTTTAGAATCGCAACAATTAGGAGAATCTTTTAAAACGCTTTTTATTTAAGTTTGAAGACTTTTAAATTCTCCTATTGTGTAGGGTGCAACTCTAAAAAATGAACAATTTTGAAAGTCGGGTTTGTCCGTTGGGGGACTTGTCTTACCCCCACCCCCACCCCCCCCCCCCAGAAGTTTTGAGTTGGGGGACGGCTTAGAAACTGATACTGCGTTATTGGGGCAGCCCAATAACCTAATTTGCAGTAAATTTTAGGTAGTTTTAAGACAGGATCCCAAACCCCCCCACACCCCCACCCCCAAGACGGGAAAAAATTTTGAAAATTTTTTGTAGTTAGGAAAATTTTTCGTGGGTTTTTCCACAACCTTTGTGCCGAACTTTCTCGATACTGAGAAACCTTGACACGAAGGAGAAGCAACAGAAGCTGATTTTGGAGCATTATTTCCAAAAATTTTGCAAAAATTGCCAAATTTTGGTAAATTTTTGTACCCCCCCCCCAAGGGCGAATTTTGTCAAATTCTTGCGAATTTGTGCCTAAATAAAATTTGTGGGTACTCCACAAGGGTTGTATAATTTTTTGGGGACCCGTAAGTACTAGAATTTTGCAATTTTAGGCAAATTTTAGATAAAATTTTGACCCCCCAAACCCCCCCAAAGGTCAATTTTCGTCGAATTTTGGCAAATTTTTAACTGAATAATTTTTCCGGGAACCCCCCAAGTGTCGTATAATTTTTGGGGACCCATAATCGCCAAAATTTCGAAGTTTCGGAAATTTTAGGTTAAAATTTCGAAACCCCCCAATCGACTCAAAAATCGATTTTTGAACGATTTTTAGGCCGAATTGCTTCAAATAACGACCGTCCTAGACGCAAAACGTCGTTCTAGGAGGATTTTCGACTGATTTTTGTGTCAAAAACGTAATTTTGACTTAATTTTGTAACCCCCCCACCCCCAAAAATACCAATTTTGGGACATATTTTGTTGAAAATTTTTTAATTATCAACGCAAATGTCCTCCATAACAACATTCCCAACCCCCCCTCCCACTTGTGATTTAATCAGGAACGTTTATTTTTGCATTTGAAGCAATTTTGCCGTCGATTTTTGCAACTTTCTTTGTATACGTACATAACGCCGATTGACGTCAAAATCGTGTTATTTTCGACGAATTTTTGAGGTTATTTCTGTATTTTTGGGTAGATTTGAGGCAAAATTCTGTTTTATGTGCGCGTAAGCATTAATTTCCGAGCAGTCGAATATTATGTAGGTCTCGTTTTCGTGGAAAAAATGCATTTCTAGACTTATTTTTGACGAAATTTTGACATTTGGAAACATACGTACTTCAGAAAAAAGGTTGTTTTGGTCAATTTTAAGCAAACAGGAGGTCGTACATGCGCTAAATATGCTGCTTTCGTGCAATTATGCCCATTTTTGGAAAGAAAAGTGCCTCCTCCCCAGTTGTTTCGTCGACAATTTTCACTTTTTTCTGTTTTTGAGCAAATTTTCCTGTTTTTTCAGCGCAATTGCATTTTTTTCTTCTGAAACGAAGTATTCTTGTCAGCTTTGCGTTGGTATACGTACAATTCGTTGTTCCGAATCCATTTTGACGTGTTTTTTGTAGCCAAGTATACGTATACATCGACACATTTACGGTTTTTTTCGGCATGCCCCCCGAAGTTGCTTTTCTTTTTTTCGATTTTTCTGTTATAATTGTTGACTCGGTTTTTCTTTTTCGATTTATTAGTCCATTATAGTTTGTAATGCGTAGTTATAGCCACATTTGCCGTAATAATTTGTCTACAAGACAGTTTCGTTCTTGTTTTTTTCTGTCACAAAGTTGGCCATTTAATGGCTACGTGTCCCATACGTACGTACAATTTTCGATCCCAATTTTCGTTTAATGCCCATTCACGTGATGTTTCAAGCAGTTCACGCTATGCTAATTCTGAGCTTTCACGGAAAACTATGAATTTTTCATCTAATTTGTCGATTTCGCCGACATACGTACGTAATTCCAGAAATGGTTTTTCTCCCCCAAGTTTGCTCAGTATATACGTTCCCCCACCCATCACATGTTTTTCGTGTGGTTTTTTCTGTTTTCCGAACCCGAATTCAGGTTATTTGAGACGTTTTAATAACGGAATCTCCTATAGGGACATTTTGACCAATTCTGCAGATCCCAAATTTCGAACTTTTTCTGGTCGAAATTCAAGTTCTACGTACAGAAACGAATTCAATGTTATTCCCAGTTGTGGCCTAGGAAACTACACCAGAAACACCCATTCTTTTCGTCGTAACCCTCAGACTTCTTTTTCTAGGTCGAAAAATCCATCGAAAAATGATCATTTTCGAACCTTTGATGTACGTCCTAATTTTTCCGGCGAAAAATTTTTTACGAAGTGGCAGAACCAAACAAAGTTGATGACTAGTAGTAGCCCTATGAACTGCTACTATAACCGATATTCGTTTCCTAGATTTGTTTCTCCGAGATTTTTTACAGGCCAAAACGTTTTTCGATATGGCCATAGTGCTATTTGGCCCAAATCTCAAAATATTTCTGGTCGATTTGCAAAATTGGGCCCTCAGAGTCAAATGAATAGTAGTTTAAGGCCAAGCGGGATGCGCTGGACCAGAATTTCACGTTCTTACCCCTCGAATTTTGCTTCTTGTGGTCTAAATTTTGGAAAATGTACGTTTTTGACCCCCCAAAACAGGTCATACCACCCCAAACGTAAATCCGCTTGTTTGAACGGGTTTTCTTCGAATAATTATGATAAGTCCTACGGTATTTCGAAGCAGACAGATAGTCTGGGCAGAAAATGCCAAGACCGTAATTTTTCGTGCTCAAGGTCCCAAGTTTCGACTATTTCAAATTCGACCTTATGTTCACTGGAATCTGATCATTTGGACAAGAGCAATGAAGTGCTTTCTTCAGGACACAATGATCTCAATGATGGTATATCTCCTGCTGTGAATAGCTTGGAATACTATGACCCTTGCATGGACTTTATTGGAACTGACATTGGCCCTTCCATTGCTGATGAAGCCTTGGATTCTGTACAACGTGATCAGCCTACAGTTGGAGAGCCTGAACGGAATGGAAGTCTCAAAGAAGAGCAAGATTTGAAAACAAAGTGGATACGTGTCCCTGATCCTGATTTTCCTGGAAGACATTTAACTATGGAAGTATACGTACTGCCTTCAAGTGAAGATTCTTTTGAAAAGTTAGAGAATGGCAGAAACAAAGTGGAATCTAACAAAGCTCTTGTGAATAGTGGCTCAAAGAGTGATACTTCAGCTTTTATGGGAACTATATTAACTATTGCCCCAACGAACGATTATGGTTTGGACTTATTATTTGATGAAGAAAAGGGCAATTCAAGTGCTAAAGATATGGGGAAAAGCACTTATGATCAGCTGAAGCAAAATACGTATATGGAAAATGGACTTGGTTTGGAAAAGTCCAATGTGATTATTACTTCTCAGCCACGAGCTTTGTCATCACCTTTCTCTGCAGTTAGATCATAATATCAGATATACGTATGCACCAGATGTACGTATAAAAGTAGTATTCTTTACGGTCATCGGGTTGTATATCGTTATTGTTTGCGTGCTAAGTGCAAGATTTCCTTCACATAGTACGTAGCTACCCACAATGCTCCTAGTCGTATAAACATATGACTAGTGCTGTCGTCTGGTAGCGTGTATCGCTTGTATTTTGTTTTTTTACCTTTTTCTCTACTTGTACTGGATTGTACTGACACGGTAGTTTCTGTTCTACTCTTTATACCTGATTGAATCTGTGAATCTGAACTGTTTTTGACTTTGTACTGTTAGCGTTAAGCTATATTTATCTTATAAAATGTACTGTTTAATGTCATGTAATAAGATCCATTGTCAACCTATATTTGTCTTCTTTTTCACTGTTGTAAAGATAAGATGTTTTGAACTCGTTGTAAAGGTAACTTGTGTTTTTGACAGTGTATAGGATAATATGTAGTATCTTAATCCTGTAAAGCAGTGAATTCTTGTATTGTCTGGCCAGTATAAGTACTTGTTAGTGTGACTGTTTTGTGTGTGCTTGTGGTTTTGTGTGTTTGTGTGGTTTTATTTAATAGTGGTCTTTAGGGTACTTGTTTTCTATTGTGGGATTTTTTCTTCTTAGTGAACTTACGTTTCTTGTTTTTCTAAATTGGATTTACAGCTAGTCTAATATTGCTATCAAGTTTACGTTCAATGTGAAACATCTACCCCTACGTTTCGAGGTTACTTGTATTTGACTACCATTAGCTACCAAATTTTTCTTTCTTTTGAAGTTCTTTCTTTCACTCTTATGTGGGCATCTGAATGGCGCACCGCACGGTGTTGCACGGTTTAGGTCCGCTCATACGGAGTTGGAAATGGGACTTTACTTACTTTTATTCTTTACTCGAATTACGGTAGCATTCTCGTTATCTTGGAATTTTATCAGGCGCTAAAATTATTTCCAGGGGGATGATGTTAAAAACCTACTTTACTAACTGTCAATCCGCCCTAAATTACTCTACTTGTGTTTCGTGAATGATCAATGTGTCAGATCCAAACAGCAACCATCTAGCTTACATCATGTAGCTTAATTGCTTATGTAATCAGTCTGGTTATTTCTTTGGTATGTATTGCGGCCAATAGTGCCATTCATTATATTGCTATTCCGCCATTTATTATGTCCATTAAATTCACCGTAAGTTCTTCAGTAAATAACATGCCTTATTTATCTTTTAATTAGGGAAGTTTAGTTAGGATTTTCTTGAAGCGAGTTGCATCCTAGTTAGGGACTTTATTAAAACCTGCATTCGTTCCGCCATTTAGTTGCCGGTTTAGTTACCGGACAGTAAACCGGTAGTTAACACTATGTCGAAATTTACCACATTTTTATAAGCTTTTAAATTTATTAAAACAGTAAAGACATTTAAAATTTTGTCGAAAAATCTAGAGAGAACACGAATATTAGCAGTGAATAAAAACGAAATTAAGATGTTTCAGTACAGCAATTGTGACTGAAAGAAATCGGGCCCGAGGTGTCAATCGAACTAACAACACATTTGAACTAGTGTGGTGAGTTTTGCAGCATAGTTAGAGAACTCTATGTTGGTAGAGTTGTTAACCTACAGCTTATGGGCCCAGTCCCAGTCCCAGTCCCGCTGTAAATTCCCAGTCACTCGCCGTATTTGGGTCCAGGGTTGCTTTTCAATATAGCAGAGGAAAAGAGCACTACTGAAAAGCTGGATGCTACAAAATGGGCGACGTGGAAGTTCCAAATGAAGCATTTACTTCGGGCTGAGGAACTGTGGGGTGTGGTGGGTGGGACTGAAATTTTGGAAGATAATGCTGCGGGCCGACGGTTGAATCAAAGAAAAGTGGTGAAAGCCTTCTCGACGACTGCGATGGCCATTCATCCGTCACAGCTTTACCTGGTGATGTCCTGCGATGACAGTAAGCCCCAGGACTGTTGGAACTCCCTTAAGCAGCATTTTTAAAGAGACATTTTGTCTAACAAGCTCTTCTTAAAGAAGCAATATTTCAAGCTGGAAATGGGAAAAGGAGTTTCAGTACAAAGTCACCTGAAAAGGCTGAAAGAATTGACGGATAAGTTGGCAGCATTGGGAGCTCCTGTGGCGGAAGAGGGCCAGGTAGCTGTTTTGTTGTCTAGTTTGCTACCGAGGTTTTCTGTTTTGTGGATGCTTGGGATTCTGTTAAACTTCATTCTGCAGGCTATGGTCAATGAGGAGCAGCTGAAACGAGAAATCAGTGATGGTGGTGGCGGCGGCACCAACGGTTCTGAAGCACTTGTGGCCGGCAAGTTTGGTAATAAATTTGCTGGTAAGTGCTTTGGTTGTGGTCGTCAAGATCAGTTGAAAAGAGACTGTATTAACCGTCAGATTACCAGAGGTATGGTGACACGAAGTCACATTAGCTGGCGGTGCTGCAGGGATACTCACGTGGAGGAGATAGACCAGGAAAGCGATGTGGAGTACATTTTTCTGGTGTAGGAATGCCTTGTGTGGCGGTTTAACGAAGAAATTCGGAGTTTTGTGAATTATATATATATATATATATATATATATATATATATATATATATATATATATATATATATATATATATATATATATATATATATATATATATATATATGTATGTATATATATATGAACTGTTTAAGGTGGTGATTCCCTTTGGTCACATAAAGTTTGCACCTTATTACTCATTGATTACTTCGAGTTAAGAAGCCATTTTTATCTCAAAATGTAGTTTGACATTTTCTCTATTTAGTGCATGCCACGAAACTAATTTTGCTTTTCTAAAATATTTTTAACACATTTTAGAAGAAGTAATTTTTCAGAATTTTTGCAGACTCAAGTAAATTTTTTCGCGAGACATCGGTTATATCATTCGATACATCCATCAAATAGCTGGGGACGATTTTTTATTTAGTGTGAAGTCGCTCTTCGTTATAGGGAAATAAGCTGAAATGTGTGCGTAGCCTGTATTTTACCTACTTTTTCCAAATTTGTCAAGCGATTACTTTAGCTAGAAAGCAGTAATCAAAGAAACTAAAAAATCGTCACTGGGTATATTCGTGTGGAACACATTTGTCCAGTAGCAGCCCTCCAACTTGCATGATGAATGCTCCACAATCTTTGGAAACAAATTGGTCGTGTTTTTGTAAAAACTAATTTTTTATGATAGCAGCCTACAGGATAGCCGTTGGAAGACGATCATGTGTCGGATAATTTGTCCCTGTGAGACCTTCAGATCGACGGCCTTAGTTTGATTTTACGGCTTGCGTAGTTAAAGAAATGTTGGATTATTTGATTTCTGCAAAAATGGCAAGTTTTGACGCCAAAACAAGAAAATCGGCTATATCTCACGATAGAGAAAAGCTAGAAACTAGCTTTAAAAAGCAAAAATGTGAAGCTCGATGAGATCTTTCGAATGAATATAGCCATAACTGTACAGCTGCTGCCAAACGTTCAGAAATTGGGAAAAACCACTCTAACCGGAAATCTCGAATTTTTGAATCGGGATTGCGCGGATGGTGTTAGAACACTAAAACAACTTATTTCGGAAAGTTTCATCAAGTTTCATCTTGATTTGCGCCGCCAAACAACAATATGTGCCCAAAAGGAATCACCACCTTAAACTAAACTCTTAAACTTGGTTGGACGCTAGAAACTGTAAAATAAGTGGGAGTATAGGAAAGGCTATTTTACAGTTTCATCACAGTCATATTGTCATAACTGCATGTGTGTTTTGTGCCACTGCTTGATGAGTTCTTTGGCCCAGATGTATGTAACTATGCAGAATTATTAGTGTGGCGTGTTTTGCAGCATAGATAGAGAACTCTAAATTGGTAGAGTTGTTAATTCCTACATGCAGGATCCCCTTCGAGGTATAACTCAGTCCGGTGTTCGGCTACACCTATACTGGCTGGGAGCTTAAAGCAGAAACTGTGCCTGAGATTCCATTACTGGGATTGGGTAAATTTCATTTAGCAGGTCCATCCGCAATACCTCAATTATGCACTTACAGGGGCGGGAACTGAAAGAAAAGAGTTTAACGTTTATATATGTTTTTGAAAATGGATGTGTAGAAACTTAGGAGGGAAGCTAAAAATTCAAAAAAGATAAAACAATTGCTAAAAAGGTGACGTGTTTAGAGTGATGTATAACAGTTAAAGCAATCTAAAAGAAAAGGTCGAAGTTTTAAAGGGGCTACTTTTGTTTGGCTTGTTACATACTCAGCCAAATGAAGGTTGGCCGGTCATTGGCCGTTGGGCGTTGGCAGTTGGCTGTTGGCCGGCCATTGGCATTTGGCCGGCCAACGGCCAACGGCCAACGAACTGCCACTTGGCCGTTGGCAGTTCCGTTGCCCGGCCAAGCCTTGGCCGAGAAAAATCCGGCCAACGCCCAACACTAGCGTAAACTAAGCGCGGCCCCACGTTCCGCGCTTTACAGAGTCACGTTCTGAAACTACATATTATAGTTTGATTATTTATAATAAAAATAATTTAACACAGAATGAAATTCACCTGCATTAACTCGTTGTCGCGCCGTTTTTCCTCTTATCTAGGTCAGACTTCTTATCGTAGTAAATTCTGGTATTTAATTATCTCTTTATTTATTTATTATTTAATTATTACCTATGAATATTCCCTAAGCAAAACCGTAACCACAAGGTTTTTAATTTCAAAATTCTGATTTTCGTAAATTCTTGGATTTTCAGATTTTTGGATAGATAACTTGCGATAAAAACATTTCCAAAAATTGTCACAAAAAGTAAAGCTGTTCAGCTTGACGAGCATTCAATATTTGCTTGAGTACCTAATCGG
Organism: Trissonchulus latispiculum; assembly: GCA_030248195.1. Taxonomy (NCBI): domain Eukaryota; kingdom Metazoa; phylum Nematoda; class Enoplea; order Enoplida; family Ironidae; genus Trissonchulus; species Trissonchulus latispiculum. The sequence goes on from JASAND010020245.1 coordinate 24,641, forward strand.
CCCCTGTCGAGGAAATTACCTAAAATCCGGAATTTTTCGGATACGAGTTTTGTGCTTAGAGAGCCTATTACAGTAGCTACATAATATCTGGTACATTTCATAACCGTCCCACCTCTGGCAAAACGCGCCCACAACGGTAGAGAACAATTAGATAAAGTACTCACGGCAACAGTTCACACAGATTAATAATTTCTTTTTATCCACACTAGCACAATTTAATTTTCTTTTGAATTTTGTGCACTCATCAAAAAACTGGTTACTAGATAATACCCAGACTATGAGAATAGAAAATTCTGTGCACTTACATGAAAGGAATTAGAGAGAAAATGTCATTGGATATTGCATTTCAAAGTAACTTGATCGATTTAGTCTTTACTGTAATTCTGTGAGGTACAGGCCCAAGAATGTGAAGCTCGTAAAGAACAGCAGGCTGCAGATTTTAGATTTCACAGTAGATGCAATTATGAATACGGTTATCGAATTAGTAGCCTTGCTCCAAAAACTAGAAACGGAGCAGTTTAGCTACTCTAAATCTTAGAACATACTTTGTCGAAACGATTAAAATGCTCAGGGTAAGCGATGAATTGCATGTGACATGATTGCTCATCAGTAGTATAGGGCGGCCGTTTCGCACCCCAATCCGGGATTGGATTTCCCCCGGGTTATTACGTCATCCCTTTGTCAATATCTGCCAGTTTTTCCTCCTACCCTTGGTTTTTGTAGTGCATGACCACTGGGGAAAATAAACACCCAGCATATACCCCCTGTACCTCCAGTACCCCTATATCCCCAGTACCCCCTGTACCCCCAGTAACCTCCCGTCGAACATCCTGTTTATACCCCCCAGTACTTCCTGCCATACTTCTTGTATTACACCCAGTTCCTGCCCTTACCAACCACACACCTTGACAACACCCAGTATATACCCCCAGTTCCAAAAGCAATACTTCCTCATCACCGTCCCTCTGCGTTCTTCCCCCGGGGCTTGGGACCCGGCGTCGGCCCATTACCGGATTTTTTTTGGGTTTTTTAGTTTTCTATATTTTTGTGATTTTATAGCATTTATACAGCATCATTTAGACCTTAACAGGAGGGAAGGGGGAAGTGGGAAGGGTGTAGAATGGGTTTGTGATGCTTGTTTTTGTGTTGGTTTACGTTTGTGTGCCTTTATGTCTTTCTCTGTTTGCTTGAAGTTGATTGCTTTTATGTGCTCTCTTGAGTTGCTCTGAAGCCTGCCAGTTTGGTTTTGTGGAGTGTTCGTTGATTGTCTAGTCACGTGATTTGTTTCTTGACTTTTAACCGATTTTATACCTTCCTCCAACTTTGAACTTTACCGCTTTTATGTCTTTTCTGTTTCCCCCTTTTATTTAGCCCATCCAAGTCACTCCTACCTTACATCAGTCTGACTCCGCTCATGCTCTTCCTGCTATTGTACAAAATCCAGTCCTGTCCTTTCAAGCCTTGCCCTATCTTTCCGGCTTCCCTATGTTCATGTTACGAGTCACTCCATTTAATAATACGACAATTTACACCGTGCATTCTCTGAGCCCACTTTGTCGACTTTCACTAATACTTGCCTTTACGATCACTATCATTACTGCTTCCACAATTTCATGATCCGAGTCACTCCAAACCTACTCCGAGTAAACACCGAGTATACACCGAGCTTACTCCGAACCTGCTCCGCTCTTGCTCCATTTATGTGTTTTAACCTTACTTGTTCTTAATTTTCCTCGTCTACGCCTTGTGCTTTTTCAGGTAGTACTACCGTGCCCAGATCAGTGTTCTTTCCAATTGCTCGCTTTAGGGCTTCTTCCTCGGTCGAAAATTTATGCTCGTAGTCTGCTTGCTCGTCCATAACCTTTTCAATGAGTGGGTCGTCGAGGAACTGTTTGCAACGTTGGATGTGAGAAAAGATAAGCCTGTTCAACTCTGCCCTAATTAGGGGTCTAAGTTCATTGTACGCCTCAACTTCAGCTGTATCCTCGGTATTACCATCTGCAAGGTACTCCTGGGTTAAGCGTCCCATTCTTCGTTCGTATTTCTCCTCCGCCTGTCGAACAAGCTCATCCCAAAATTCACCAATCGGTCTTATTGTACTGCCAGAATCATTGCTCCTTGAGGACTACGTGCTTGCATCTGACTCAGAATCCTCGTAGTCTGGTTGGGCACTGTGAACGTTCTGTACATGACGCTGTAGGTTAAATGCTCTGGTGAACATCTGACCACATTGGCCACACTGGTAAGGTTTATCGTAATCACAACTAGACATCTTGTTCTGATTGAGTTTCAATGTAAGCTTTATAGACTTGGTGTCTCGGTTGCCTTTGTTGTTCGCGCTTTTATTGAGTTTGCTTCCTGTACTTTGGCGGTTTTAATGGTTTGGAATAAGGCACACCCCGAGCAAACCGCGGGGGGAGCACGGAGAGAGGAAGGAGACACCGAAGAAAAAACAAGGACACAACACCTAACCAACGAGGAGCCGTGGAGACAGGGTAAACACAGAATGGCCGGGTTTATGGTTCGGTGTACAGGGGGAAGAGGCGCAGGAGTGGAGGCCAATCGAGCCATAGGAGACGGGGGGGGGCCGACGAAGGAAAGGAGGGACCGGGACAAGAACAAAAAGCGGGAGGATGCAGAAGAGGCAGGAAGGGAAAAAGGGGGAAAAAAGGGGAGTAGTGAAAATGGGGGAAAGAGCAAGACCACAAGCACGTGGAAAAAAAGAAACAGGACGGGGGGAGAGGCGAGAAAGACAGGGGGGAAAGGCAAGCGAGAGAGAGCAAGGAGACAGGGAGAAAGGCACACAGAGGTAACTACAGACAAACAAGAAGAAACCGACATCGAAAAGGCTCGCAAGTCCACGCTACGCCCTGCCGAGGCTCCTGACGGGGGAAGGCCAGAATGAACGAAAATACAACGGAAAAAAAAAAAAAGCCAGGTGCCAAAGGCCGGGGGAGGGGCCGGGACGACGAGGGAGGGAAGGATGGGCAGAGACGGGGGAGAAGGGGGGGAACGGGAAGGGGTACTGGGGATATAGGGGTACTGGAGGTACAGGGGGTATATGCTGGGTGTTTATTTTCCCCAGTGGTCATGCACTACAAAAACCAAGGGTAGGAGGAAAAACTGGCAGATATTGACAAAGGGATGACGTAATAACCCGGGGGAAATCCAATCCCGGATTGGGGTGCGAAACGGCCGCCCTATACTACTCTCATCGTCAAAGGATTATTGATTGATACCACACCCACACGTGCAAGGTTTCTCAAAACTACTTATTGATTACTTAAAACTGGAAGACCCTCAAAGTGAAGGAGAAAAAGAGTAGATTTTCTCGTTTAGAGGGAAAGGGTGTATAGATCCCTTAGAGATTTTACCCAAAAATGCGCATTTTTAACAAATTTTAGCGATCTTTTCAAAACATTTTATAAAGATCTCTATTTTAAGTAATTTGCCCCAAAATGTTAGAAAATTCGCAATGTTTGCTATTCTTGGGATAGACCTTTATTCAGCTTTAGGATTTATTCAGGGAACCCTCCAAATATCGAGACCGGAGTTAATGTAAGGATTTTGTATAGAGTAAAGTAAAGCATACGAAGACTTGCTTAAAATATCCAACTGGATTATGAAATAAATAGCTTGCTGGATACGACTATTAAACTTGTTTTACATTGTTACAAAGACTCCAGCAGAAATTACAGGAATTTCTGTAGTTTTCCACAAAAGTGCTCCTGTGCGGTCAGTCACTGACGCAACTTCTTGTATTTTCATCAAAAGTAAATTTTGTATCTGCTGACGACCTCTCCCATAGTAAAAATTAAGCAAAACACTAACGAAACCTGTAGTTTTTCGACTTTTTCCAAAATTCTTTCTTAAGTGAGCTATCAGATTTGGAGATTCTAAAAGAAAAATTTATAGTTATCTCGCCTGATAGACCTGTGTTCATGGAAAAGAGGGCGGGGGCGGCCGCTCCCAAAATAAATCCGGCAGGAAGCGGCTGTTAAAAATTCACACACAGGGTGATGAAAAGCTGAAAATATGAAAAGCTTTCAAAATTTCAGTCTTCAAAACCCATAATCAATTTTGCCCTCAAAAAAGTAGTATAGGAGAGGACAAATGACCGCACTTTGTACAGGTATTTTGGCTTCATTCTGGCTTTGACGAATAGGGTCATTAATCATACAGGTAAGGTCATTAATCATGGAGGCAGATGTTCTCAAGGTCATTATTGGCCAATTTTCTTAGCTTGGATTTAAGCTTGTTTGTAACATCGTACTAAATTTTTAACACAGTGTCATTAGCTTATATTACATTACCTACGTATTTAACTTTAAGTTTGTTAGACTATGGTTTGTTTACCTGCCTAATTAGTGTTTGTTAATTAACTGTCTAATTAAGTACGTAAATTAAGTAACATTTTCAAACTTTTTTTCAAACTTTTATTTACCTGACTGTTTGTCAATGACGCTTCTGCTACTTACTTGCTTCAGGGTTGTAAAGGCCAACTATATTTCTACAAATTTTTTCCATTTTCCTTAAATAACTAAATTTTCCTTGCCTTTATCCTTCTATATGACATCTGGACCTTTATACTAACCTTGAAATGGAAGAAAGAAAATAAACACTTAAGGAATCCAAAATTTGTAGTTACGTACTTCAGATGACATGAGTCTCCTGTTAGCTGCCTTTCTGCAGGCTCATAGGAATAGCATACTGAGGACTCAAAGCTGTCAAAAGTCTTTCTCTCTATTAGCTGCCTTCTTGCTTTAAAATTTTTCTCTCCCTACTAGCAGGCTCATATGAATAACACACTGAGGACTCAAACCTGTCAAAAGTCTTTCTCCCTGCTAGCTGCCTGCTTGTTTTAAAATTTTTCTCTTCCTTGCTTTCTAGCAGGCTCATATCTTCAACATACTGAGGACTCGAAGCTGTCAAAGTCTTTCTCCCTGTTAGCAGCCTTCTAGCAGGCTCATATGAATAACACACTGAGGACTCAAACCTGTCAAAAGTCTTTCTCCCTGCTAGCTGCCTGCTTGTTTTAAAATTTTTCTCTTCCTTGCCTTCTAGCAGGCTCATATCTTCAACATACTGAGGACTCGAAGCTGTCAAAGTCTTTCTCTCCCTGTTAGCAGCCTTCTAGCAGGCTCATATGAATAACACACTGAGGACTCAAACCTGTCAAAAGTCTTTCTCCCTGCTAGCTGCCTGCTTGTTTTAAAATTTTTCTCTTCCTTGCCTTCTAGCAGGCTCATATCTTCAACATACTGAGGACTCGAAGCTGTCAAAGTCTTTCTCCCTGTTAGCAGCCTTCTAGCAGGCTCATATGAATAACACACTGAGGACTCAAACCTGTCAAAAGTCTTTCTCCCTGCTAGCTGCCTGCTTGTTTTAAAATTTTTCTCTTCCTTGCCTTCTAGCAGGCTCATATGAATAACACACTGAGGACTCAAAGTTGTCAAATGTCTTTCTCCCTTTCCACCAGTGTAATATCATATTTTCAACATGCTGAGGATTCATCAGCTTCTATGTCGCTTAAGTCCTTTATGAAACCTAGCGGATGTATGTTGCAGGCCCAGGGTACTGTTATATACGTTAGACAACACTGATGGGTGGTGGTCACCTGTTGGTAATTATTGGTTGACTAGTTAATTAGTAAAAATTAATTAAAATTGGCCATGAAAATTTGTTGAAAATGTGTGATTATAATTTTATGTTCGCGATTACGTAAGATTGGGAAAACCTGTTGGGATAAGTTTTATGTCAACTTAAAGAGCAAACAGTGAACCAACTTCGGTCACCTATTGGTAATTATTTGTTGTCTAGTTAGTTAGTAATAATTAGTTAAAGTTCACTATGGCTGAAAATGGGTGATTATAATTTTATGTCTCCAATTACGTAAGATTGGGAACACTCTATGAGATAAGTTTTATGTCAACTTAATAAACATATGCTAAACCAACTTCGGTCACCTAATTATGTTTAATAGTTCACTAATTAGTTAGTAATAATTAGTTAAAGTTCACTCTGAAAACTTCGGCTAAACATATGTAACGAAAATATTATGACAATAGTTACATAAAGTTGGGAATAGCGTAATTTTTGGTACCTGGTATTAACTTTTATTCAATAATTAATGAACACAGGTTGATGTATTTTATGAAACCTAGCACAAGTATGCTGCAAAGTTTAGACATATTAAAATTTTTGTCAGGATTATTAACCACCTGACACTTAACTTTGTTGAATCATCAGCAGCCATGGCAGTTTTGAATTTCATTGAAGCCGGTAAGTATCGTGGATTAGTCTTATCTTAGTTTTTTTAATTGTTGTCTTGTCAGCATTACACTTTTATATTTGTTGTTCTTTCATTATTAAGTTCTTTATTGCATTTTATTGTTCTAGAATCAATGGAGACTCCAATTGAAACAGTGATTCTGGATAACTTGGTGTTATTGTGCGATGAAATGGAGCCTGGTCCTGTTGCCGACTACATGGTCGAACACGAGCGGATGACGACGTATTTCCGTGACACCATCAAGGCCGAGTCAAGATATGAAGGTGTACACAGCCTCCTCCACAAGATGATGGAACAGAAAGATATTGGTCCATTGCTTTACGATGCCTTGGTGAAATCGGGGCAGTACAACCTGGCGAAGATGTTTGCAGATGATGTGGAAGAAAATGGTGTCACATGGAAGATTTTCACGAAGAGCAAGTATTTGATTGCGGAATGCCATACCACATTTGCCACCATTCCAGCAGCGAAACAAGATGCAGCCATGGTCCTTGGAACTTTGACACCCGATAACCGTTCTATCAGATTCATTGAATGGATTGGGAACTATATGGTGAAACAGTGGGAAGTCCCTGAATGCATCATATCCCCACACCAAGAACACTAACAATCATTGCATTACAGTAAACCATTGGCTACAATATTATCATAATGTACTGACTATTATTGCAATATTACAATATTATCATTATTATTGCATTATTATTATTGCATTACAGTAAACCATTGACTACAATATTAATTATATTATGTACAGTATTGAAATATTTATCATAATGTACAGTAAACGAAATGTTACGGATAACATTAGTGCACTTTTGGTAGGTAGGCAGTTAGCCATGAAAACACGGATTTTTGAGCATTTCTGCTTCTAGCCTGTCTAGCATATTGTAGATAGGTTGAATACTTCTGCGATATCTTTTGTATTCACGTAGGTCCCTCATCTTATCCCTGACTGCATCAATTTCGTAGATATGAGGTCTTGGTGGTAATCCGCATTCACGTCTGATCAGATGTTCGTCGCCGTGACATAACGTACCGTAGGCTTTACGAGAAACTTCCTCAATGGCACTACGTGGATCAGGGCATTGTGAGCTAGTCCATGTCTTGCTGCCTATTGTCATGACTGCAACATAATGACCGGTAATCTCAATGCGAATAGGCGGGCTTTGCCGCAGGGCCTTTTGTAACAGTTCGTTCAACAGGCTTCGGGCCGACATGATGCACTAATGAACTTTAAACCTTATCACCTTCTTATTAACTAAAGACCTTGCATCTGATAGGGCAGACTCACTCCGAGCACCAGTTAATATGACCTTGCCAGTGTGGAAAATAAGTGCAGTAACCCCGGCAATCTTACAGGTGAGACCATTAAATAGCTCAGGTTCATAGCAAACTTGATGGGTATGCCTGATACTTTCATATAAATCCCTTAGGTCTATATATATGCCAACTGAGAAGGATCCCACCAGGTTCACCACTTCGCCTTCGCGAAGAATACCGACATGAAGAACGCCTGCTAGTTGACGAATGCACTGATTAGCTCGTTCGATTGATTTACATCCGAGACAAACAAAACTACCACTAGTGAACAATTGGAAAGTTGCCTCTTCGTGTTTCAGACTACCGCCAATAAATCCACGATAGAGTCTAATGTTAGGAATGTTCGTTAAGTGAAGTTCCCTGTCGAAGCGTCCACTGAGAACAACATTAACAATCATTGTTACCCCCTTGGTATCACATCACCCTCACTTATTAATGTGGAACACTAAGGTATCACCCCACGTCTATAAAAAGCATGGTAGTAGGGCTAATACAAAGACGGCATCTAAATTCTATGGTAATAAGAAGCGAATAGAGGTACTGTTAAAGTGTGCCGTACAAGATCCTGACTATGGCTACTGGTGCAAATTCCCAAGAAGGGCATTCCTTTTTAAACTATACGAAACTCCAATTGGTCAAAGGAGTTCCCTGTATAATCACAAGCCTTCTCATAAAATTTTTATTGTCTACGATTGTATTAGCGATTTTGTTGTCACAGCATACCCAGTGTAAGCTACCACCACTGAAGGATTCCGTTACGATAGACAATGCCATCTTTATTCATAATGGTTGGACTGAGCACCTTGTATCACTTGATAGTTTTCACGAGATCCGCCAATTCATATACAACTGTCTAAACTTCCAGTGTCCGGTTTATATCAACGGATCTATTCCATGTCCCTACACATCCACATATAACGAGACAACTCTTTGCCTGGATCAAGATAAGCGTGTCCTTTGTGGTTTTGTTGGCCCTGTCAGTTTTACAGCAGACCAGATATACCAGCTCTATAGTCAATAAGTAGACCTACGATACTGGTGTAAATACCACTATTTCATATATTGCACTATGGGTATCTATAAGGCACTCCAGAGCCTGATCCGCCTTAGCCGCTACCACAAGAATAAATGCAGACGATATCCGAGGCAAAAGATAATCATATCTATTCCTGGCATTGGATGGCGACGAATTCTACATGTGGATATGAAGCAACTGATCAATGAAGATGAAGTAGTGGAAGAACTTATTCTCGATGATGAAGATATGATGGATACTACCAAATGAAGAATGACGTGATGATGATATGAAGATTCAACAGTGAAGAAAGAACACATGTATCAGGAGACAAGAAAAAATATGACACTATGATGACTATATATACTTGTTGATGATCGTTGCATTGAGTATGTGCACTGTATGTATGATTGTTGTATAATAAAGTCATATAAACAGCGTTGGTGTTTTCATAGTAAGTATGGAGAGAGTTAGGACACCAAAGTTTCAGCATCCGTTCACGTGTATCGTGGCGGCTCCAACAAAGGCAGGAAAGACCACCTTTGTGTCACGACTGGTAGAACATGCAGATGAAATGATATCAGAACCTCCAGAGAAGATTATTTGGTGTTATACTGAGTGGCAAGATGCATATGATAGACTTCCCCAGGTAGAATTTGTCAAAGGTCTACCAGATCTAGAGAAATTGAAAACCCCTGACGCAAAATTGGTAGTACTTGATGATCTAATGAGCGAAATTAAGCAGCAACCTAACCTTGTTCAACTGTTCACTCGAGGTTGCCACCATTGGTCCTGTAGTGTCATCAATATCACTCAAGACATCTTCTACGATAGGCAGCGGACTAATAGGATAAATAGTCAGTATATTGTCCTCATGAAGAATCCAGCAGATAAGCTAACCCCGATGAACTTGGCAAGGCAAATGTATCCAGGTAGAGTGAAAGGATTTATGGAAGCTTTTGAGCATGCCACTAGTCGACCGCATGGATATCTACTGATAGACCTAGACCAGAACACACCAGAAAAACTCCGCCTACGAGGGCATATTTTCCCAGATGATCCCTACACCGATGTATATTCCATAAAAACTGACAATATCAAGAAAGAATAATCATGGATCGTTTTGAAAGAAATATCGATACACTGCGACTATTGTGTCGTTGCAAAAGTCGTAAGCAAAGAGAGGCAATTGTTCTTCATGGAAGTTCCGACCTCATTAAAGCTATTTGTGACTGTGCAGAAAATATCCTCTCTGGCAACGTAAAGATATCCCAGAAAGACAAGAAGAGATTAGCAAGATATAAACACGCCCTAAGAGCACTACGAAAGAAACGAGTCAGTCTTAAGAAGAAGAAGAAACTAATCATTCAGCACGGAGGATTTTTACCAGCTCTCCTGGGACCTATTGTAGGTATTGTCAGTGGACTACTCGGAAATCTCATAAGATAATAAAAACTGACACTGGTGAGCAAAGCAACGATGGAATACTCAATACTAGTTAAGCCAGACTACTTTGATGAGCACACAAGGGTGTTGGAGAAGGAAGCTAGCAATGTTCTCAAGTCCAAACTACCAGCAGATATCAAGAGTAAATTGTTTAAACAGGCAGACTATAGGCGTCGAATACTACGAGATAGACCAACGGAGATGACCGTGAAGTCCCATGCTATGCCAGACATTGTATCTACCTTACCCCCAACACTGCAACAGAAGGGTAGGCATCTGATTGAACATATCATGAGTATACCAGGTCTCAAGGTTAACAGTCGAGGTGAAATAGAGTATCAGGGTCAGCCAGCAGTTGGATCTAGAATATATGATCTGATTCACGACTTCATTCGTAACAGACCCAGTCAACCACCGGCAACAGGGTGGCAAACATTGGCAAAGGCACTAAGAGACAGCAACGTACCTCGAGAACTTATCGGAAACCCACGGTACATAAATATACAGACAGGTCAAGGAATTAGGTCAGCCCTAAGAAAACTCAAATGGAAGCGGCACTAGAGAATACTGATAATAATACTAACAATAATAATACTGCTAATGGTAATACTAATAGTGGTCATAACACCACCTTAGAGAAGATTTACTATGATCCGCAAAGTCCTGCAGCATTTGGCGGTATTAATCGGGTGTATCAGGAGGCAAAAAGACATGGAATCTCGAGGTCCAAAGTCACTGATTGGTTGGAGAAACAGTACACTTACAGCATCCATAAACCAGTTAGACACAGATTCCAAACGAGGAGGTATCAGGTGGCCGGTATCGACGACCTATGGCAAATAGACCTGGCAGATATGGTATCTATAGCAGACAAGAATGATGGCTACAAGTACCTATTCAACTGTATTGACGTCTTCTCCAAGTACGCATGGGTGATCCCAGTTAAAAGCAAGGGTGGTCAAGAGATGACTAGAGCTTTTCGTAAAATATTGGCAGATGGCAGACGACCACAACACCTACAGTCAGACAGAGGCAAAGAATTTTTGAACAAAGATTTCCAGTCACTCCTCAAGGCGAACCACATCAACTTTTATACATGCAATAATCCAGTGATCAAGTGTAGCCTCGTTGAGCGTTTCAATCGAACCATCAAGACAAAGATATGGAAATACTTTACAAAGACCAGATCGTATAGGTACATTGACGACCTTCCTCAACTCGTGGAAGGCTACAACAATGCTCGCCACAGGAGTATTCGTATGACGCCAGTGGAGGCATCGAAACCTGAAAATATGGAAGAGGTTAACAGGGCACTCAGACGTGCATCCCGTGGAGAAAAAACAACCCAGAGTCAGCCAAGTGAAAATAAATTAAAGAAGGGAGATATGGTCCGTATTAGCAAAACAAAGGGTCTCTTTGACAAAGGATACCTCCCTAATTGGTCAGAAGAGTTGTTCCGTATCAGAAGTGTCAGGACAGGTGACCCACCCATGTACCTCCTGGAAGACTATGGTGGCGAAGAGGTGATTGGTGGTTTCTACCAGCCTGAGGTACAAAAGGTTGACGAACCAGACACCTATTGGGTAGAAAAAGTTATAAAAACCAGGCGTCGAAAGGGTCGTAAAGAGTATTTTGTCAAGTGGCTTGGATACCCTGACAAGTTCAACAGTTGGATAACTGAAGACAATGGATTTTTACCTATACCTACCCAGTAATACAGCAGACTATGCAACAAACAAACTGCACAATTTCCGAGTCAAACTTCCTCATCGTGTTGACCTCGAAGGCGAATGGGAGGTGGCACTTGTAGAGCTCGGATATCCTGTCACCTGGTTCAATGTAGGAAACAAGGATGACGCAAAGCTTGGAGTGACAGTTGGTAAGAAGACCTTCCATAATCACATTCCACTAAACAACTATGAATCAATATTTCAACTCTGTGATGCCATTAACTATACCCTTGAGCTAACAAAGAAGATCAATTGTGAATTGGCCTACGATGAACTTCATAGACGTGTCGGACTTAAACCTACTACCCTAGATGAAGAACCAGACTTTAAGGCGTTACACTTTAGTAAACAACTAAAGTATATGCTAGGATACTCTGACACAAAGGTCGTTCCAAAGGAAAAGACAGTCTCACCACCTAGATACGCAGTGGCCGCTAATGCACCAGACCTGAGAGGCGGACTATATTCCCTCTTCATATACTGCGACGTGGTGGCACCGCAAATGATAGGAAACACCATTGCTCCCATCATTCGTGTTGTCAGTATCGAGGGAAAGCATAATGATACTGTTGATCGAATATACAATAATCCACACTATATACCAGTGCTAAGAAAGGAGTTTGATAGTATTGAAATACATATAAAGGATGATCACGGTATGGCGGTAGACTTTGAGTACGGAAAGGTCTTTGCTAAGTTACACTTCCGAAAGCGAAGATGAGTTTCTACCTGTATGTGACCGGAAAGGACGGAACCTTTGAGAACCAGCTAGCTCACCCTCTGCATCTACATGGCAGGTGGTCCGTTGCAATGGTTGACTTTATCTATCCTCACACTTGGAAAGCCATTAATTCTAATGCAGACACATTCATCATAGTCCTATTTGAGGCAGACGAGAGAGCAGTTAGTAATATACCCAGGCGGAGATACTATAACCTTCACGATCTGATAAACACCATCAACCTTACCATTCAGTCAATTCTTAATGAACGTCAGGAATCACCTCCTATACGTTTCGTCTATGATCAGGAAAAGGATCGAGTCTACCTAGACTTATACGAAAATCCAGAACACCTTGAAAGACCCAACTTCGGGTTTATTCAATTTGCTCCTACCATTGTACGCATGCTTGGCTTTGACTCTCAGAAATTCACAGTAGAGGATGGCAGAGATGCCCTGAGGACAAAGAAATTCTACGCACAACGTCCACCCAGCCTTAACTTTCATTATCTTCAAGTCCATTGTGATATCGTGAAAGAACAACTGGTGGGCACAACTACCGGCAACCTGCTGGCAGTAGTAAAGGCGGGTGAAGAGTATGGAGATACCATCCAGTACTCTCCAGAACCTCACTACGTCCCTGTGAATAAGCATGTGGTCAATAGCATTAAAGTCCATATAAACAATCACATTGGCAGGAGTGTACATTTTGAGTATGGTAGTATAGTTATCAAGTTACACTTCAAGAAAGATGAGGACCAGATATCATCCAGAAACCGTTGAAGACTGGCAACTGCACCTGATACAGAGAGGGTCTGGTTTCTACGCCGGCCAAAGGTATCAGCGAGGAGATGGCCTAGGCAGCCTCTTGAGAGGTATTGGACGCTTTATTTGGCCAGTAGTACGTCGTGTAGGTCTAGAGGCAGGCAGGCAGGCCTTTCAGACAGCCGGAGATGTGGCTCGTGATTACTTGAATAGAGGTGAAGATCCAAAGGAAGCACTCAAACGACATGGGAAGGCAGCCATTGGACGCCTGCTGGAGAACAGTGGAAAGGCAATACAGCAAGGGGAAGGTATTGGAAGCAGACCACATAGACGCAAAGTTAAGAGATTGAAGCGTGACATTTACAGCCCATAAAAACCCGCCCTATGTAATTATAGTAATACGCTAACAATTATTTCAATGGCTAAGCAAGTAGATGAACGGTCTATGCCGGGCTTCAAGTCCGAAATGGATCTCTTCTCGCTACCTCCAACTCAGGTCAGTGTGGAGAGTGGCTACATGGCAGAAATTTATCCCCTAAATCCTGTAACCAGTAATGGTCCATACCTATTCCTTGTACCAAAGGACTCCTATATGCTTGACCTGAACCGGAACTACCTTTACCTAAAGCTAAGGATAACTGATAGTGATGGAAAGGCAGTAGCAAAGGCAGCCGACGGTAGTATCTCAGTGGCACCCATCAATATGCTAGCAAAGTCATTCATTAGACGATTAGTGGTCAAACTATCCGACAAGGAAATTTACAACAGTGGAGACCTTTATCACTATGGAGCGTACCTGGAGACTATCGCCAACTTTGGGAAAGAAGCAAAGACGTCTCACCTACAGAGTAACCTATTTGCAAAGGATAGTGATTTCAATGATATCTCCACTACGGCAGCTAAGCATCGGGGTATACCATTTACAGATGGCCGGTATGTAGTAGTGGCAGGACCCCTTCATTGCGACCTCTTCAAGCAAGACCGATACCTTCTGAGTGAGTGCCAGTTGAGTCTGGAATTACACCGTAACAGTGACGACATCCTCCTCCAGTCAGCAACCAGTGGATACAAACTTTTAGTCGACGATATACGTTGGTATGTGTGGAAAGTCAGACCACAAGACTCTCTCACCATGGCAATTGAGGGTGTACTAAGAGACCATGAGACAGCCAAGTATCCCATCAGGAGGACTAAACTGGTGACAAGGCATATCGCTCCTGGTGTGCAGACTGTTGTTGAGAATTCCATATTCACCGGTCAACTCCCACGTAGAGTCCTAGTGGCAATGGTCAAGTCAGAGGCATTCAATGGAAGTCAGAAGCATAATCCCCTCGAGTTCCAACACTGTAATGTCAGTGAGATTGCCCTAAAGTATGGTGATGAGTTTGTACCAAAGCAGCCAATGAAGATGGCATGGGATAAGTTCCAGTATACGATGCCCTTCATATACCTCTACGAAGGCAACGATATGGCCGGATCCACCAAGGGAGCAGATATTTCCTACGAAGACTTTGCCAAGGGATACACTATTTTTGCCTTTGACCTGACACCAGACAATATTGATACAGGGGCAATGCAACTGATCAAGGAAGGTGATGTGTCACTGAGGATGCAACTGGAGAAGGCCCTACCAGCCGCCACTTATCCCCAGGGTGTAGAAATCATTATATACGGAGAATTTGATAATCTCATATCAATAGACTATAATCGGACACCATTCTTTGACTACGCACTATGAATACCCGTGAGATCCTTGAGACTTTAAGGAAAGATTGCAAAGTTCCTCTCCTAGGAGTATTTCCCAGTGATAAGCTACCACGGTACCGCCCAGGATGTCTTGTTGCTAACACTGAGGCATCCGGTCAGGCTGGTGAACACTGGGTTGCAATGTGGCTAGAGGATAACAGGGTAGAATATTTTGACAGCTACGGACTACCACCTCTCCTCTTCATGTCATACATTGGCAGGAGGGAACTACAGTATAATCGCATTCAGTTGCAAGATTTCACCACTGATGTATGTGGGGAGTACTGTATATACTTCCTTCACCACAGGTCCCGAGGAAGATCGATGGAGTCAATTGTCAACTATCTGAGGCGAAGAAGTGACACTAATGATAACATTGTCAAGACCTTTGTTGATCGGGTGACACTAGAACCCACACCTTACTGCCAGAAATCCCATAAAAAGTCAAGGTGAAGTTTTCAAGGGGATATTATATATACATAGAGAACTATGTTACTACTACTGAGCCTAATCGCTATAGTGTCTTCTGTAGACATTACAGAGACCGATAATGGTATTCAACTATCTCATGGCAATGTTACCACCGTAGTAGAAGGTGATCACCTGTACCGCCGACTAGAGGACTGCAGTTTACACCTGTGTCGCGAGGGTGATCTAAGTCATCGATCTAATGCCTGTCACTACATTGAATGGGATCAATGTTGGGAGTACTGTTATGACACTGACAGACGCCTTCAGTCTATCCACGATAAAATGACTGGCTTTAAGATTGCCAACACCACAGAACTTGAATACCTACGTGGTGCCCTAAGTGAATACTACTACTAAGTATTTTGTCTAATGTAATGTCTTGTACATTTCGTGTAACTTTACGAAAAACGTCAATTTATAAAAGCAGCCTTTTGTAATATCACAATTTTTAAATGTCAGCTTTTTTAAATGTACTGCTAACTTCATGATTACCGGTAAATGTTGTTTGTTGTTTGTTGCTTCATGAAATTCAAATTTTCGTGGTAATAAGAAGGGTATCACATATGTTATTCAGTTCAGTTATTCAGTATTGATAATGACTTTGCAGCGTCAAGCGGCGTCTTTGCGTGGGTACTATCGGTGGTACCGCATAACACCCGAAGAGTCAACCAATGATCCTAAAGAATTCCTATTGGACTGCACCGAAGCTATTCAGAGCCTTATTGGTGATCGAGCCTTGAAGATGCAATTGAGACTGCATATTTTATTCATCAACGAGATTACCAACGAAACGATGAGCAGTTATTTTGCCAGCAAACAGACTATCATTATTCCTGGTGAAGATGTGCCTATGAACTCTATGATTAACCGCATTCTCACCAATATCGAAGAATTCCAACGCAATGGATCAGGATGGGTGATCGATCATGTGCGATACCTGGATATTCACCTGGCCAAATACCGTCCACTATATGGATCAACATACATGCCTTTACCGAAGAGTCTCACAGCAAAGAAGGCAATCATCAATCCCAAGAATACTGACAATAAATGCTTCATGTGGAGTATCCTGGCAGGCCTCCATCCGACGAAAGATCATGCCGAACGAGTGGCCAAGTATCAACAATTTGTGGATGAACTGAACTTTGCAGGATTGGAGTTCCCTATGAAACTGACTGATATCCCGAAGTTTGAACGACAGAATGATGTCTCCGTCAATGTCTATGGCTACGACAGATCAGTCCATATCCTGTACCTATCCAGAACCAAACGAGAGAAGCATCTTCATCTCCTCCTTCTGGATAATCAGCACTATTGCCTAATCAAGAACCTTGGAAGACTCCTACATGACCAACGGAAGGACAAAGAAAGAAAATACTTTTGTAATCATTGCCTATTTCCATTTGCGACTGAAGAAAAATGTAACAATCACCAGAAACTTTGTAGTACTGATAATTTACAGATAACAGTAATGCCATCGTCAACTAAACTAAAATTTCAGAATGATCATAGACGTTTAATGCGACCTTATGTAATTTATGCAGATTTTGAGTGTTTACTGGAGAAGATAGATACTTGTCAACCCAACCCGTATTCCTCCTATACGAATAGGTATGAGAGTCATAGGCCATGTGCATTTGGGTTAGTAGATGTGCTCCAGTGTTGTGAGGGGATGCCTGTTGTCCGAGGTGAACCATTGATTTACCGTGGGGAGGACGCAGTGCAACAATTCCTTAGAGCCATCCTACTGAAAGGTCAACAATATCAGGAACGACTAAATAAATACCCACGTTTACCCAAGCGACTCCTTCAGCATGGTAGTGAATGTCACCTGTGTCATGGCACGATTGCAGATGGGGAATCAACACGGGACCACTGTCATATTTGTGGCACCTTCAGGGGGTATGCCCATAGGCGGTGTAACCTGCAGTATAAACTGGGTCGGACGGTGACTGTAATGTTCCATAACCTAAGACGATATGACGGTCACCTAATTATGCAAGAGGTTGGGAAGATTAGCAAGGAATTTAAGTTAGACATCACCTGTGTACCGAAGGGATTAGAAGACTACCTTTGTTTTGAACTGAATGTCGAACAGGAGTGGCGTATCAGGTTCATAGATAGTTACCAGTTCCTGAACAGATCGTTGGATACACTGGCAGACGGACTGACTGATGAAGACTTTACATTCACATCTAGTGTCTACGGAGATAAGCTTTCACTGATGAGAAGAAAGGGAGTTTACCCATATGAGTACATGAGCCAAAAAGGTACATTGCGTGTTTTCAAAATGCTTAATTAGGCGTAACTAATTAACGGTAAGGAATTAAGAGCTAATATTTACATTTTTGAAATCCCCAGGCCAAGAGCTTTCGAATGATACCAAACTTGCCCGGAAAAAATGAATTTTGAAAATTTTCATTTTTCAGACCTACTTTCTAAGTGGGGGTTTTTTTATTCTCTTGTGTTTCTCCTTTACGCTCGTGCTACTTATTCTAGCACACTGATTTTTCACATGCCTTATGGTGGTAACCTTTACCTATTATTATCTTGTTAGCGAAACCATGAACCTGTTCACTATTGATTATTTTGGCCTAATTCGGCTTCTAGCGGTTTCTACAGACTGTCAAACATGGGCTCACGAACATTCGGACTTAGAGAATTTTCGAGGGTCCCAACATAGAAAATTGTCAAAAAGTCGTCTAAAATGGCGTTTTCCGGCCATTTGGTGGTGCGCTTAAATAGTAAATCGGGGTCGCTGAAAACGGTGAGCATATCGCCGAAACCGACGGATGTGACCCTCGGGCTGCATGGCGCCTGTGGTTCCTCGCCCAGGGTCAAAGTTGGGAAAAGTCGCTAAAAACGGCTATTTTCGGCCATTTGGTGGTGCCCATATATAGTAAATCGGGGTCGCTGAACACGATAGGCATGTTTGCTTCTCCGTGTGGTGCCGCTATTGCGCTGCACTGCGATGCGGCAGCCGCAGCGACGCTGCAGGTGCAACACCGTGCAGCACGCCCTGTAACTTGAAATGGACAAGTTGAAACTGCCTGAAAGCTTGCCCTTATATAGTAAGTCGGGGTCGCTGAACACGATGAGAGTATCCTCGTCGTTGTGCGGTGCTGCTATCATGCTGCGCTGCGGCGCTGCAGCCGCAGCACCGTGCAGCACGCCCTGTAACTTGAAATGGACAAGTTGAAACTGCCTGAAAGATTGCCCTTATATAGTAAATCGGGGTCGCTGAACACGATGAGAGTATCCTCGTCGCTGTGCGGTGCTGCTATCATGCTGCGCTGCGGCGCTGCAGCCGCCGCACCGTGCAGCACGCTCTGTAACTTGAAATAGACAAGTTGAAACTCCTTGAAAGCTCGCCCTTATATAGTAAATCGGGGTCGCTGAACACGATGAGAGTATCCTCGTCGCTGTGCGGTGCTGCTATCGTGCTGCGCTGCGGCGCTGCAGCCGCAGCACGCTCTGTAATTTGAAATAGACAATTTGAAACTGCCTGAAAGCTTGCCCTTATATAGTAAATCGGGGTCGCTGAACACGATGAGAGTATCCTCGTCGCTGTGCGGTGCTGCTATCGTGCTGCGCTGCGGCGCTGCAGCCGCAGCACGCTCTGTACCTTGAAATAGACAAGTTGAAACTGCCTGAAAGCTTGCCCTTATATAGTAAATCGGGGTCGCTGAACACGATGAGCATATTGTCGACGCCGTATCTCGTCTGGTTCAACTGGTTCAACCGTGAACCAGTTTCTGGTTCAAGTTGCTGGGGTAGCATTTAGTTTAACAGTATGCGTTAATGTTATGGTCAATAAACCATATTAGCACATTACACATTCCCTCATTCCCAAAAATGAAATAGGACAAGTAGGAAAAATGCTCCTTGCAGTCGCATGAAAAATACAATATGAGCCAGAAGGACAGCATTCAATTCGGGAAAAGACAAGATTTAAAATGTATAATATGAGCCAGCATTTACTTATGTAAAGGACAAGATTTAAAAGTTTAATATGAGCAGCTCCCTTTCTCGGGCTCATATTGACGCCGCACGGACAGCCCGCAGGGAGTGGTTTCTCTCTATCTTCGTCGTGCCTTGCTCATATGATTCTGATAGAGCATTCAGTCAGACATATATATACTTTATTGAATACACCAGATCTGTGACAGAAGCTAATGGCATATGACAGCTAGCTAATGGTATATATATGCTGGCTACAATGACAAAAAGGACTTGCTGAAAAGTGCGTTGTGTAAAAATACCCCAGATTATGGTTGCGTAAATATATAATACGTAATTACGTAAATAGTGTGATAGCACAATTTAAACTAGCTTCTCGTCGTAATTTCAGTTTTTTACCCGAATTAGTTTCAGGGGGCACCCAAAAGTTCTGGCATTTTTAGTGGGGGTGCCCTGCCCCACTTCTCGGTTCCCCCCTCTATTTTTCGGTGCCCTCCCCAATTTTCGGCAATTCCCCACCCACTTTTATGGGGGTCGCCCAAAAGTGTCAAAGCATTGGGTTTCTGAGATCAAATTTTCAAAAATGTTCTCAATTTTTAGGTTAATTCATGGACTTATAAGCTCATTTTAAGTTTAAAAACAGCGATTTTTTGCGTTTTTACCTTAAAAATGCTAATTTTTCGCTAAAAATTTCGGTATAATTTTACCTTTGGCTCGCCCCCCCCACTTTCAAACCCCTAAAAATGCCAGAAATTTCAGTTTCGGGTGATTGAAGCATCGTTACAACTCGGCTTTCCAGGCCGCAGTCGGTTCAAGTCAAAATTTCAAGTTTTAAGGAAATTTGGAACTAGATTCAAACTAGAGGGAGTTACAAGCACACAAGTTCTTGAGACGAGAGCTACATGAGCAGTTATCTAGTTCTGTGTCTGACAGCAATCCGATTTTTTATATACTTGTTCTGGTAGAAGGAGGAAAGCTGTATAAAGGTTTTAGTGACAGTTGTGGGTGTTCATTTTACCCCTTAAAATATTTTAATTCCGCTAAATTTGAACGTAAAGCTTTGGTTCAATTGTGCCATTTGGTGACTCGAGTGAAGAGCGTTGCTGAACGAAACTAAAGGTTATGGGTTGAACCTCCCCCCCCACATCAGCATGGACGTTTAGTTTTTAATTCCTGGATTATATATATATATATATATATATATATATATATATATATATATATATGCATATGTTTACCAAGAGTGCATAATATAAGAGCGAGACGGCAGGCAAGCTCTCTGTTGTCAGCTCTAGATGCACGCTCTGTTCACTAACGGCTGACCCTTCCACAAACGTGTATGCTCACTTCAAACAAATTTGGAAGCTGCATGCTGAATCCCGTAAACACAACTACTCAGTTGGTTCAATGTGCGTCTGCTACGAGCTTTACAACGCAAAGATAGCGGCCAAATTTGTTTGAAGTGAACATACACGTTTGTGGGGGAGTTAGCCGTTAGCGAACAGCCTGTACCTAGAGCTGATAACTGAGAGCCTGCCAGCTGTCACACTCTTATGTATTATGTACTCTTGTTTTTTACGCAATCCGATTTGGCTTCTAAATTGAGAACGGGGTTAAATTAAACACCGGGAAACTACAGTGGCACTACATTGACCCTAGGTTGTGCTTAAAAATCTTTCCTTCCTCCGTTTATGTAAATTTACATTTCCATCTTCACCTTGACTAATTGGGATATGTCAACTGCTTAATACCAAATGGAACAGGTCTGTTGTCTGCATTTCAGAAGTGTCTTATCCTCTGTTAAAATGACCACCGAAGAGTCTAGCCCTAAGGCCAGTCCAAAGCCAGAATCCAGCAACGAATCGGAACCACCAACAGTCACAGAGGATCAGACAGATCTCCTGAACCAGTTTGAGATCCTCTTCGGTCATCGATACACCGAGTCGGATCCGGACTACGCCCAGGTTTCGCGAGAGGTCCAGTCGGGCTCCGGCCGGCCTCCTGTGGTCTATCCCTGGACCAATCGTCCGAAGCGAACCTTCGACTGGGGTTCCAGGGGTGGTCGAGGGAGACCCCCTTGGGCTCGGGGTGGGGATTTCCGTCGCGGCAATCGGGGAGGGGGCGGCCACAAACGACCCTATGAGGATTCTGGGGGTGGTGGACGGTGGGACCGGGACCGACAGGGTGGAGGATCCAATCCCAGATATCGATGAAGTTTTTTCCTGAATTTTTTGGTTAACTGTTGTCGATGGTTTGCACTTTTCATGTAGACAATTATGTACTCTTAAATGTGGACGTTTGCTTGCTGTCCATTCGGTTTGAACTGGAAGATTTTGTTTTCGCGTATTGTACATGTATTTGTATATCCTGAGTGTACATATTCTATTCTACGTTTGTTACATTAAATTCTGTTGGTTTGACGACGTGATTTATATTCAGGGCATAAGTAGATCGTTCAAATTAGTTTAGGGCGGAGAGGATAATTTCTAAATCCCTCTAGGCAGTTTAGCAAAAATCATTTAGTGCACTGCATTTGATAAACGCACAAACAACTGCAACATGAGTAACAGAATTTATAGGAACTCAAATAAGTAAATGCTGTTCTGCTATGAGGATCTACGTACTGAAATAGTTTTTTATTGCTTGCTTTTCCAATTAGAAGAGCTGATTTTAGGGTAAACCTTCTTTCCTTTGAACAGCGATTTTATAGCCTCTCGTAGTTCTTCGTTTTTCATCCAGTAAATGACGACATTGTTGGCCGAATTAAGATTAGCAAAAAAAATCGCAACCGGAACCATTATTCTAAAGGTGGCCCCGCTAACAAAATGCTTGCCAAATAAAAGAGTGAAATGGGGAATTGTGTAGAGCAGCAGACAGCAAAGTAGAACTACTGAAAGTGTACGTGTGACTTTGGCTTGCCTCAGCTTAATTTGCTTCAAGTTACTAGACAAAGAAGTGCTGTCTGATGAATGGCGAAGTACCACGAGCGCCGCACCGTATATCAGCACGCTGACAAGACTGCCGAATCCTTGATAAAATTGCCAGAATTTGGTTACACTCGGAATCATAACCAGGGGTCCAAGGCAGTGTCTGGTTATGTTTGCCTGAACTGGTTCCATGTAGGTTGCCAAAACACTGCCAAATGTTAACCCCAAAGAAAGCAGCATCCCAAGTATGGTAAACGTGGCTACAACGCGAACGTTCAGTCGTTGATAGAAACGAATGCTGCTGCAGGCAATAAAACGGTCCAGCGAAATTAGCAGCAACATTGTCGGTATAAAGTATCCTCCGATGATAAAGGGTACAGTACGCGGTTCTTTGATACAGTCCCAGCGGGTTACGATTTCGTGTATCCGCTGCTCCAGTATTAACTGGGTTCTCCGCACCCCCACACCGAATATACCACAACCGTAGATAAATTCTGCCACGGCCAAACCGAAAGGTAGCCAGAACTCTTTTTTGGCCAACTTTTGCCTGACCACTATGGCTACCATTATGACAACGTTACCGCACAACATTAGCAATGCTTCTGTGGCATAGACTAGCTCTAGTACAATTTCTTGGATATTGAACGACATGGTACCGACCGACTTGAAGAAAGGAACAGAAATGAACAGGCAGAAATTGTATTCTGCTGAGAAAATTTCCACATACTATCTGCAGCTAGAAAAAACTATTTTTGGGCTTGTAATAATTACTTGCAAAGATTTAGACAAAGGGAATGATTGTATTAAAATTCTATTATTTTCTACTGTAGGTATTGAAATACTGCTAATTCACAGCGTTTTTGTCAAGCAGAACTCTTGAGGGTAAGAGGTAAGGCACCAACTTACAGTAGAAACTAATTTAACAAAGGAAAGCTAAAGCTGTATGGTATGAGAGGATTCGAGAGGTTTCCGGTTGCAATGAAACTAATCTGATAGCTATAGTTGGCTAGCGTTACCTAACGTATGGACACGAGTTATGGCGCGGT
This sequence comes from Trissonchulus latispiculum, assembly GCA_030248195.1. NCBI lineage: Eukaryota > Metazoa > Nematoda > Enoplea > Enoplida > Ironidae > Trissonchulus > Trissonchulus latispiculum. The sequence continues at coordinate 48,082 of JASAND010020245.1, forward strand.
GGAATTCCAGCGTCGGTGAATCATAATCACTACATTTCGTCGGAGACTTGATTCCACCGTTGATGAAGCGCGTCCATGTATCCTTTCTGGGCCTGAACCACCCGTGCCTTCAGAGTGGTAAAAACACAAAGCCGTAGTGATGTTTACGACGCTGACCTGGTCAGTTTCAGTTTCAGCTCCACTTTCAGACACGTTTCAGTTTCAGTATCAGCAACTGAAACAGAAACATGTGTACAAGCAGAAACTAGAGGTTTAAGTTTCAGTTTCAGAAACGGCATATTGCAGGAGTGAGGGATGGCCTCACATTTGGTCGTGGTGAAAATAGCATGAAATCGAAAAATTAAGGGTGGACGCTTACTCTTTGTCGTAAACCACCCCTAGACATTCGGAACTTTGGATCTTTTCCATTTATTGAGACCCTTTGGTGATTGTTGCCCATGTTTCACGGAGACGGAGGAGAGAAAAATCTGGGTAAATATATAAGAGGTATTAAATAATGGAAAATTTCTTGTCAGCTCAACTTTCTGTCGCAAACCCGTCAGGTTTATTGGTCAGAAAAATTTTTGAAAAAATCTAAAAAATGGCTATAAATCACATATAAAACTAGATGGTTATTTACTGTAAATTAAAAAAATGTATACAATTCTGACGCAATCACGGGCTAATTTAGACGTTTTTTAGCACAAATTTGTCAAAATTCGAGCCCTATTTTCACATACGAAAACTATTGACAGAGAAGGTTTAGAGTAAGGTTAATGTACTGTACATCGAAAAAGAGACATTTTAGCCAAAAAATTGGGTACGTTTAGGGTCCCTCCCCCAATTCGGATTTGATGGGGTCCACATGACTATTTGTAATTGATGCCCAAAAAAATATTTTCAGAACAAAAAGGAAACGTGGGTTATTTTGATATTCTCCCTTCCCGCCATCATGAGTTATGCAACAAACAACAATGGAAAAGTAAGGAAAAACTTGGGAGAGATCGGATTTTGGATCGCTCGTTCCCCCCCTCCCCAAATCCGCCATAGGTGTACATGGAAAAACGCCGGATTTCAAAGGAGTAGAACATGACAATGTACATTAAACAACAATGGAAAAAGTAAGGAAAAACCTGAGGGAGATCAGTTTTGCATCGCTCGCTCCCCCTCACCAAATCCGCCATAGGTGTACGCGGAAAAACGATGGATTTGAAAAAGGGAGTGAACATGACAATGACCACTTTTGAAAAATTTCATTTTTGACAGAAAATCGCCTATATAAGTCCCCACCCAACCCTGTATCACGCCCGACAAAAATAATACCTGCGATAAGCAATTTCTGTGTATGAGTTCAGACCCGTTGGTGATCGTTGACCATCATTCACGAAGACGGAGGAGGGGAAAATCTGGGTAAATATATGGAAGGTATAATTAAAATAATGGAAAATTTCTGGTCGTCTCGACTTTCCGTCGCAAAACCCGTCAGGTTTATTGGTCATCAAATTTTTATAAATCGTCAAAAACAAATTAAAGAAAAAGGGGGGGGCGCCCTCCACGAGTACTATTCCCAAAAAGCCATCAAAAGCGGTGGTGAAATCGAAAAATTTGGGATGGCCTCACATTTGGTCATAAAGTGGTGAAAACGGCAAAAAATCGAAAAATTAGGGGTGCACTCTTACTGTTTGTCGTAAACCACCCTACACATTCGGAACTTTTGCCGCCAAATCTGCTCACAAAACAAAAAACGCTGCGACCATAGAACCCCCCGGGTTACTCGTAGACCGCCACAAAGAAAAATGTAGACCATAGCCTGCGCTCCACCGGTTTCGCTAACAGGCACACATAGGGAGTAACCGACCAGAAGTCTTTTTCACCGGTCCCAGTCGTATAGAATAGAAAATTAGGTAACATCAGACGCAAGGGCAACAACACGTACGTATAATGCAACTTTAAAGAATAGTGGTTAGCACTGGTTTATTGGTCTGAAAATTTTTATAAATCGATCAAAAACAAATTAAAGAAAGAGGGGGCGCCCCCACGTGTAACTATTCCAAAAAAAAAGGAAGCGGAGGTGAAATCGAAAAATTAGGGATGGCCTCACATTTTGTTCAAAAGTGGTGAAAATGGCATAAAGTCGAAAAATTAGGGGTGGACGCTTATTCTTTGTCGTAAACCATCTCGTGACATTCGGAACTTTTGCCCAGACCAAAAAAACGGCCATTTTGTGTCACCCCCGACAAAAATAATACCTGCCATAAGCAATTTCTGTGTATGAGCTCCTGGATCCTTTTCCATTATTGAGACCTGTTGGTGATCGTTACCCATGAAAAATCTGGATAAATAGGGTTCGGAACCTCAAACAAAATAATGGAAAATTTCTGGTCGTCTCGACTTGGAACAACAATGGAAAAAGTAAGGAAAAAACTTTGGGAGATCAGTTTTGGATCGCTCGTTCCCCCCCCCCCTTCCCAAATCCGCCATAGGTGTACATGGAAAAACGCCGGATTTCAAAGGAGTGAACATGACAATGTACATTAAACAACAATGGAAAAAGTAAGGAAAATCCTGAGGGAGATCAGTTTTGCATCGCTCGCTCCCCCCCTCCCCAAATCCGCCATAGGGTGTACCTGGAAAAACGCTGGATTTCAAAGGAGTGAACATGACAATTTTTGCCCGGTGGTGCCCGAAAAAAATAATATTTACAGAACAAAAAAAGGGAGAGCGATGAGTTGTACATTATTCTCCCTCCCTCGCCATCACAGGTAGAACATTAAACAACAATGGAAAAAAGTAGGAAAAAACCTGGGGGAGATCAGTGTTATATCGCCCCTCCCCCCCAAAATCCGTTGTACGTGTACATTGAAAAACGCCGTATTTGAAACGAGTGGAGACGATATTACTGAAGCGACATGTAAAACAAAAACTAATGACAATAAATTTATATTTATTTTAGGAAAAAAAAGAAAAATATACAATTTTTATAAATCGATCAAGAACAAATTAAAGAAAAGGGAGAAAAATTTGAACTAACAGTTGTAGATAAAAACCGATTCCTCCTCCCATTGTTCCAAATTAGTGACCCCCAGCCAATTTCTGCAATTTTGGTTGCCAACTTTTCCTCTCAATGCACACCTATGTCCGTTTTTTATGGGAGGGGGAATCTGTAAATCTGAGGCGGGACGCCTTTTTTGTCATATGTGTTGAGGAGATGACAGGTCTCGACGAATTAGATTCTCCCTAAATCGGTTTTCCCCTCCCGGAAAATCCCTTCACCCCGCAAATCGTCTCTCACATGAATTTTGATTTCACGTAGGGTTATTTAGGGTCCAAATTGTTGACAATAATGACCGAATTTGGAAGAATTTTCCAAACGCCGTCATTCCTCATCAAATGCACACCTATGACGGAGGAGGGGGGGAGAAAAATAATGTAAAACTTAAGCCTAGTCCCCCATTTTTTCAACACCTATGGAAAACAAACTGTGTTCTAAGGCGGTGAAGCAAAAAATCGGGTAAATGATTGTTGTAAATATTAAGCTTGTTTTTAGCTAATTTTGCACTTCCCTATTGTCTGCATACTGTTCTTATTTTAATTGATTCTACTGAGATTAAATAAAGCTTTTTAGATAATACTAATAATTTTAAGTTGATTAGATACCTATTGTATTTTGTGCTAACAGTAGACTCTATTTTCTTGATTCTAATGAAACTTATACTATCTACTAAATTTTTAAATAATAGTGAGGAGTGTAAATTTTATTTAGACGGAAATAGAATAAATCACATATGTTGTGTGTCCTAGTTATTTTTGGGTTTTTCAGTTACTTTAAAAAGAATCTTGTTTAAATGATTCTACTGAAAATAAATAAAGCTTTTTAGATAAACTAATAATTTTAAGTTGTAGGATTACACACCTATTGCATTTAGTGCTAACAGTGGACTCTGTTTTCTTGATACTAATGAGAATTTATACTTTCTACTAAATTTTCAACCAATATAGAGGAAAATAGATATTTTTTAGACGGAAATGGAAAAAATCACATATGTTGTGGTCTTAGTTAGTTTTTGGGTTTTAAGTAGTTTTTTGTGTTTTCAGTTACTTTAAAAGAATATTGTCTGTCATTTGATCACAAAAGAAAGTTGGGTTCAAAATTATTATAAGAGTCTTTGACTTTCCGTTAGATAAACAAGATGTCTTATCATGGTAATCAAAGATATGAAAACGCAGCATGTTTATCATCACAAAGACCTGAAGAATGTTTTACATCACAAAGGAAGACGAGTTGAATAATAGAATATTGCAGGAACAGGGTATTTCATTCAGCAAGACACCGTTGCAATTCATAGTTTAGAACTTCACACTTTCGGCGAATGCGATACTATTCTAGCCGGAATCGATCCTATGTCCTATACTGTTTGTGAGCCCAATACATATACCACTACACTACAAAAGTAATGAAACCTATACGGATGAGGCTACACGGCTAGAAGAGCCTATATATATGTTAGCGAACACATATGTAGTGATACTAAAAGAATGCACCGGTTCCTATTCGTAATAAGAGAGTCACTAATTTACTTGAAAGGTCTTTGGCTTTTCGTTAGTTTAAATCGTACTGATCATGGTAATCGGGAAAAATAAGCAGCATATAGTGGTCTTAGTTATTTTTTTGTGTTTTCAGTTACTTTAAAAGAATCTTGTTCAGTTACTTTAAAAAGAATCTTGTTTAATTGATTCTACTGAAAATAAATAAAGCTTTTTAGATAAACTAATAATTTTAGGTTGATTACACACCTATTGTATTTAGTAATTACAGTGGACTCTGTTTTCTTGATTCTAATGAAATTTATACTTTCTAGTAAATTTTAAACCAATATAGAGGAGAATAAATATTATTTAGACAGAAATGGAATAAATCACATATGTTGTGGTCTTAGTTAGTTTTTGGGTTTTCAGTTACTTTAAAAAAGAATCTTGTTTGTCATTTGATCACAAAAAAGTTGGGTTCAAAATTAGTATAAGAGTCTTTGACCTTCCGTTAGTTGAACAAGATATCATATCATGGTAAACAAAGATAAAGAAAAACGCAGCATGTTTGTCATCACAAAGGAATGATGAATGTTTGACATCACAAAGGAATGATGAGTTAAATAATAGAATATTGCAGGAACATAGATATTTCATTAAGCAAACTTGCAATTCATAGTTTAAGCTTCACCTTTTAGACGAATACGATTCTATTCTACCCGGAATCGATCCCATGCTCCATACTGTTTGTGAGGCCAATACATATACCACTACACTACAAAAGCAATGCCAAACCTATACGGATGAGGCTACATGGCTAGAAGGCCTATATATATGTTAGCGAGCACATATCAGCAGTGATACTAAAAGAATGCGCCGTTTCCTATACGTTATAGAGAGTCACTAATTTATTTTGAAAGAGTCTTTGGCTTTCCGTTAGTTGATCATGGTAATCGGAAGAATAGCCAGCATATGTGGGGGAATCTGAAGGAAATAACGTAGACAGTATGGAGAACACGTTATTTCTCTTTTTATGCTACTCGTTCAAAACATTCTCTTTTTATGCTTCTCTTTCTAAACAAGTGAATACCGCATTAAATAAAAGAATATTGCATGAATCAGCTGGGGAGAATTTAGTATATTTCATTAAGCAATATTGTGTTTTTATTTGATTTATGCTTATCGTTTCAAGCCGAATGC